>CAUYQV010063176.1:0-13632 GCA_963574575.1 Galagoides demidoff
TTTTTTTTGAGATGGAGCCTCAAGCTATCCCCCTGGGTAAAGTGCCATGGCATCACAGCTCATAGCAACCTCCAACTCCTGGGCTCAAGCAAGTCTCCTGCCTCCGCCTCCCAAGTAGCTGGGACCACAGGCGCCTGCCACGACCGACGCCCGGCCATTTTTTGGTTGCAGCCATCATTGTTGTTTGGCGGGCCCGGGCTGGGGATTCGAACCTGCCACCTTAGGTGTACGTGGCTGGCGCCTTAGCCGATTGAGCCACAGGCGCCAAGCCATATACCAGTATTTATTTAGCAAATGCCCATGGTAAGACAACCAAACCCTAAGAATGGCTGAATTTCCTATTTATTTATTTAGAGACAAAGTATCACTTTGTCCAGGGCAGCGCCTGTGGTTCAGTGAGTAGGGCACCAGCCGCATATACCCAGGGTGGTGGGTTCGAACCTGACCCCAGCCAAACTGTAACACAAAAATAGCCGGGCACTGCGGCGGGCACCTGTAGTCCCAGGTACTTGAGAGGCTGAAGCAAGAGAAACGCTTAAGCCCAAGAGAGTTAGAGGTTGCTGTGAACTGTGACGCCACAACACTACACTCTACCAAGGGTAACATAGTGAGACTGTGTCTCAAAAAAAAAAAAAAAAAAAAACTATTACTTTGTTGCCCTCAGTAAGTGTTCTGGCATCACAGCTCACAGCAACCTCAGACTCTTGGGTTCAAGTGATTCTCTTGCCTCAGCCTCCTGAGTAGCTGGGAATACAGGTACCATAACACCCAGCTAGTTTTGTTTTGTTTTTTAAAGAAGGGGTTTCCAGGGTGGCTCAAAAGGGTAGGGTGCCGGTCCAATATGCCGGAGGTGGCAGGTTCAAACCCAGCCCTGGCCAAAAACTAAAAAATAAATAAAAAATAAAGAGGGGGTTTCATTCTTGTTCAGGCTTGTCTCTGCTCAGGCTGGCTTTAAACTCCTGAGTTCAAGTAATCCACCCCTACCCCCCCAACCCATCTTCCTAGAGGGCTAGGATTACAGGCATGAGCCACCTCATCCTGCCTAAATGACTGAATTTCTTAAATAGCAGTTAAGGGCTAGTTGTTGTGATCCCTGCCAAGGCCAGCAGATGGCCTGAGCTCAGGAGTTCAAGACCAGCCTGAGCAACAGTGACCCAATCTCTACTACAAATAGAAAAATTAGCTAGTCATTGTTGACAGGTGCCTCTGATCCCACCTACTTGAGAGGCTAAAGGAAGAGGATCCCCTGAGCCCAGTAGTTTGAAGTTCCTATGAGCTATGATACCACAATGCTCTCCACCCAGGACAACAGAGGTAGAAAAGAAAAAGGAATGGAAACAGCAGGCCAGGTGCAGTGGCTCATGCCTGTAATCCTAGCACTCTGGGAGGCCATGGCGGGTGGACTACCTGAGCTCACAGATTCGAGATCAGCCTTAGCAAGAACAAGACCCTGTCTCTAGAAATAGCAGAATATTGTGGCAGGCGCATATAATTCCAGCTACTCGGGAGGCTGAGCCAAGAGAATCTCTTGAGCTCAAGAGTTTGAGATTGCTGTGAACTCTGACGCCAGAGCACTCTACCAAGGGCGACAAAGTGAGACTGTCTCAAAAAAAAAAAAATTATAATACTCAATATATACCAATAACAAAAGATGAATATAAGTCACGTGTGACTTACACAACTGCAAGAGGTGCTTGAAGAGGGTACCATCAGTGTCCAGAGACTTGATTACAGTGAACTACTGCTTGAGCAAATTGAGCAACAATGACTAAAGTGTCCACTTGTATCACTGTGCGTGCTATTTCAATTTCCTCACAAAGTATTGCCACTGTAGCCAGTTTTCTATGGCTACACCACATCCTTTAAGGTCTCCCATAGATAGAAGTCAAGGGGTGTTAAGTCAAGAGAATAAGGGAAAACTCAACTGCACCTCTTTGTCTTATCCATTGTGGTAGCAAATTCTTATGGAGGTGAGCTCTCATGTTTCAGTGTAAGTAATAATCTTAAGATGAAAACTTCTACCATTTTGCAGTAACAAAGAACGAATCATATGCTTGTTCTCCTAACCTGTACATTGTTTCATAGACTTTTGTGGCACTGGGAAGGTCTCCCAGATCTTCCCTTGTGCATTATCACATGCATCACCATGCTTCTAAAACTTACCACAAAAAACAAAACAAAGGCTTGACACCTGTGGCTCAAGTGGCTAAGGCGCCAGCCACATACACCTGAGCTAGCAGATCTGAATCCAGCCTGGGACCGTCAAATAACAATGATGGCTGCAACCAAAAAATAGCCAAGTGTTGTGGCAGGCACCTGTAATCCCAGCAACTTGGGAGGTGAAGGCAGGAGAATCGCTTGAGCCCAGAAGTTGGAGGTTGCTACCCAGGGCGACAGCTTGAGGCTGTCTCAAAAACAAAACAAAACGAAATAAAACAGTAATACATAGAGAACACATCTTATAATGTATATAGATGTTTTTGGCAACCCTGGTAATCAGAAATATGGGCAATATGGGAAAGAAGGAACTGAAAGGAACTACTAGAATAGCATGAAAAATTGGCCAGGTGCAATGGCTCACACCTGTTAATCCTAGCACCCTGGGAGGCTGAGGCAGATGGATTGCCTGAGCTCATGTGGAGACCAGCCTGAGCAAGAGAGACCCCATCGCTACTAAAAATAGAAAAAGTAAGGTAAGAGAATCTCTTCAGACCAGGCTGAAGGTTGCTGTAAGCTATGACACAACAGCAGTCTACTCAGGGTGACAGCTTGAGACTCTGTCTTGGGAAAAAAAAATTAACATAGAAAATAAGGAAAACAACAGATAGAGAACAAGAAGATAAAGTTTGCTATAACAGTGTCTCCAGCATATTGGGGAAAAAACAAGAAAGGAACAATTCTGTCTAAATGAGGGTGACACTGTCAATGAGGGTTTCTAGCAATCTTCAGCCCAATTGCTATCACCACAGATGGCCTGGTTTAATTGTATTATGTCTACCAAAAGCTGTAATTTTTTAAAACCATCATCACAGGATCACATTCAATAAAGAACTTATTAAATAATTTAAAGAGTCACTTCAACAACCCTTAACCTAATTTAGATTATTAGCAACAAATATTTGCTTTCTTATGAAAATGAGTTGTGTTTTTTAATATTTAGTGATTTACAGATTTTTAACTTAGTTCTCTCATCTCTCAAATGGCATGTCTTTGTCTTTTAAAATAGGTGTTTTGGGCAGTGCCTGTGGCTCAGTGAGTAGGGCACCAGCCCCTACAGAGGGTGGTGGGTTTGAACCTGGCCCTGGCCAAACTGCAACAAAAGAATAGCCAGGCATTGTGGTGGGCACCTGTAATCCCAGCTATTCTGGAGGCTGAGGCAAGAGTATCGCCTAAGCCCAAGAGGTGGAAGTTGCTGTGAGCTGTGTTGTTGTGTGATCCTAAATATCGAGAGTGACAAAGTGAGACTCTGTCTCAAAATAAATAAATAATAAAAAACCCCAAAATAGGCATTTTGGGTTTGGCACCTGTCACTCAGTGGTTACAGTGCCAGACCATACACTGGGGCTGGCGGGTCTGAACCCAGACTGGACCTGCTAAACAACAATGACAACTACAACAAAGAAAGAAAATAGCCAGGTGTTGTGGAGGGCACCTGTAGTCCCAGCTACTTGGGAGGCTGAGACAAGAGAGAACTGCTTAAGCCCAAGAGGGTGAGGTTGCTGTTCTGTGAACTGTGACACCACAGCACTCTATTGAGTGAGACATAGTGAGACTCTGTCTTGAAAAAATTAAATAAATAAATAAAATAAAATAGGCATTTTGGCCATGAGCTCACACCTGTAATCCTAGCACTCTAGGAGGCTAAGAAGGATGGATTGCCTGAGCTCAGGAATCCAAGACTAGCCTGAGAAAAAGGAAATGTCCTTCTCTACTAAAAACAGAAAAACTAGCCAGGCATTGCAGTTTTTGCAATGTAGTCCCAGCTTCAGGAGGCTGAGGCAAGAGGATGACATGAGCCCAAGAGTTTGAGGTTGAGCCATGAGCTGTTGACTCCACAGCACTCTAGCAAGGGTGAGAGATTCTGTTTCAAAAAATAAAATATTGTGGAAAGCACCTGTAGTCCCAGCCACTTGGGAGGCTGAGGCAAGAGAATCGCGTAATGGCTCGGCACCTGTGGCTCAAGTGGCTAAGGCGCCAGCCACATACACCTAACGTGGCGGGTTCGAATCCAGCCCAGGCCCACCAAACAACAATGATGGCTGCAACCAAAAAAAAAACTAGCCAGGAATTGTGGTGGGCACCTGTGGTCCCAGCAACTTGGGAGGCGGAGACAGGAGACTCACTTGAGCCCAGGAATTGGAGGTTGCTGTGAGCTATGCCACAGCACTCTATTCAGGGGGACAGCTTAAAGAGAATTGCATAAGACTAAGAGTTTGAGGTTGCTGCAAGCTGTGTCACCACAGCACTCTACTGAGAGGGACATAGTGAGATGAGACTGTCTCAAAAAAAAAAAAAAAAGATGATAATAATAATAAAATAAAACAAAACAGGCATTTTATTTTTTAACTTCTTCAAAGTGGTTGGATTATTATTTATTTTGTACATAGGTGAGGAGGAGCATCCACAGTAAGTTAGATAAGCACATCTAAACTTGTCAAACAAGTAATACTGCCCTGTTTCCATAAAGCCATTCAGAGTCCAAAAAACACTGAAACAAAAGTACAAAGTCAAATTACAGCATAGATTTGCAACTAACTCTTAAAGATTCACTTTAAAACTTTTTACAGGGTCACCTAAGGGAAACAATCTTTTTTTTTTTTTTTTTGAGACAGAGTCTCACTTTGTTGCCCTTGGTAGAATGCTGTGGCATCATAGCTCACAGCAACCTCAAACTCTTAGGCTCACGTGATTCTTTTGCCTCCGCCTCCCAAGTAGCCAGGAATACAGACACCCAACACAACTACCAGCTATTTTTTTAGAGATGGGGGTCTCGCTCTGGCTCAAGCTGGTCTTAAACCTGTGAACTCAGGCAATCCACCCACTGTGGCCTCCCAGAGTGCTCGAATTATAGGGGTGAGCCACTGTACCTGGCCAGGAAACAATTCTACCGAGGCTGACATAGTAATAGACTCTGTCTCTAAATAAATAAATACTTGTACTTTCCTTATTTAATTAAGAACTAAAATGGTGGCTCGGCGCCTGTGTCTCAATTGGCTAAGGCGCCAGCCACGTATACCTAAGGTGGCGGGTTCGAATCCCCAGCCCGGGCCCTGCCAAACAACAATGATGGCTGCAACCAAAAACTGGCCGGGCGTTGTGGCGGGCGCCTGTGGTCCCAGCTACTTGGGAGGCAGAGGCAGGAGACTCGCTTGAGCCCAGGAGTTGGAGGTTGCTATGAGCTATGATGCCATGGCACTCTACCCGGGGGATAGCTTGAGGCTCCGTCTCAAAAAAAAAGAGAATTCTAATTCTATACCTAATCAAAACAAGTTTAAAAATATATCCTCAGACTGGCTCAGCGCCTGTAGCACAGAGGGCACCAGAGCTGGCAGATTCGAACCCAGCCTCAGCCTGCTAAACAAAGATAACTGCAATCAGAAAATAGCCGAGTGTTATGGCAGGCGCCTGTAGTCCCAGCTATTTGGGAGGCTAACGCAAGAGAATTTCTTAAGCCCAGGAGTTTGAGGTTACTGTGAGCTATGACGCCATGACACTGTACCGAGGGCAACATAATGAAACTGTCTCAAAAAAAAAAAAATATATATACACACACACACACACACACATCCTCAGACATTCAAGGTCTTAAAAGATTATGTATCTCCCATGTACCTTGTCTCAAAAAATTATCAGAGACTATTCTCCAGCAAAACAAGATCCAGAAATCAAGTACCCAAAACAGGACAAAGGTGAAGGGAATTCCCAGCAAAGTTCAAAGACAGCAGCTGTGCCACAGACCTAGAGATCAGGGAGCCAGTTTTGGAATAGGAGAATGAAGACCTTCAAAAGAAATATCCCCCCCCCAAAAAAAAGCAAAAGTGAAAAATTACTTGATATGTTTTTAAATACTTAAAAGAAAGTTTTCATTATCGTAAGTTTGGGGATAAATCTGTGATAAGTACATACAAAATGAAGCAAACAAAAAGCAATTTTAAAACTTTATGAAGCATAAAAAGTTATTAAAGAAAGGAAATGCAACTGTAGTGTACCATACACAGGTTCTGCTGTAAACAATATTTACAGTCATAATAATTTAAACATTAATACTTATTTAACCAAAAGAGTGCTAGGATTACAATGGGAGGAATGAGGAGGATAGCAAGTAGGGTGTTAAATGTATGTTTTCCATAAGTAGGAAATCACTAGACTGGGCCTGATGGCTCACAGAGCTGGTAATCCCAGAGCTTTGAGCAGTCAAGGCAAGAAGACTGTTGAGGCCAGGAGTTCAAGGCTGCAGTGAACTACGATGGTGCCACTGCAGTGCAGCCTGGGTGACAGAATGAGATCCTATCTATAAAAAAAAAAAAAAGAGAGAGAGAGAGAGACCAGGAATATTGGCTCACACCTCCAATTCTAGCATCCTAGCACTTTGGAAGGCCAAGGCAAGATCTCTTGAGGCCAGGAGTTTGAGACCAGTCCAGGCAACAAAAGAAAACCCTGTTTCTAAGAAAGAAAGGAGAAAGAAGGGAAATAAGAAAATCACCATACAATACATAAAAATGAAAACAAACAAACAAACCTAATTTCTAAAGCAGCAATATAAGCATTATTATTTAGAAATGTGTAGGTAACCCAACTTGACCCTGAGTCTTGTCCTCTCGTCTTCCTTGTCAGGCAGCATGAGTTTCACCACTAGCTCCATTACCTTCTTTCTCCACTAACTACCAGTTCCTGGGCTCCATCCAGGCACCCAGCAACTGTGTCCAGCCTGCCAGCAGTATAGCCAGCATCTATGCAGGCATTGGGGCCTCTGGCTCCCAGAGCTGTGTGTTCTGGGGCAACTTAGGAGACAGGGGCATGGCCACAGGATGGGAGGCATCCAGACCAAAGAGACCAGACACGAACTGAATGACCACCTGGCCTACCTGGACAAAATGAGGAGCCTGAAGAGCTAAATTTGTGAATACCTACAGAGGGACCCGATGTCAAAGACTAGGCACATTACTTCAAGACCACTGAGGACCCTGAGGGCTCAGATCTCTGCAAATTCTGTGGACAATGCCCACATCATTCTACAGATTGACAATGCCTATCTTGCTGCTGATGACTTTAGAGTCAAGAATGAGATAGAGCTGGCCATGCACCAGTCTATGGAAAACAATATCCATGTCAGCCAGCTGCAGCTGGAGACTGAAACTGAGGCTCTCAAGAAGGAACCGTTCTTCATGAAGAACCACGAGGGGCTTATAAGCCCAGATGCCAGCTCTAGGTTGACTATGGAGACAGATGCCCCCAAATCCCAGGACCTCAGCAAGATCAGACATATGGGCCTACTATGATGAGGTGGCTCAGAAGAACTGAGAGGAGCTGGGTAAGTACTGGTCCCATCAGATTGAGGAGAATATCACAGTGGTTACCTCTCAGTCTGGTGAGATCAGTGCCCTTGAGTTGACACACACAGAGCTGAGACATACAATTCAGTCCTTGGAGACTGACCTGGACTCCATGAGAAATATGAAGGCCAGCTTGTAGAAGAGCCTGAGGATGGTGGAGGCCCACTATGCCATACAAAGAGAACATTTCTGTGGGGTCCTGCTGTATTTGGAGTTGGAGTTTGCAAAGACCCAGTCAGAGAGGCAGCACCGAGCCCAGGAGTACAAGGCCCTGCTGAACATCCAAGCTCAAATTGGAGGCTGAGATCACCACCTACCACCACCTGCTAGAAGATAGGGAGGACTTCAATCTTTGTGATGCCCTAGACAGCAGCACCTCCATAAAACCATCCAAAAGACCACCACCTGCAGGATAGTAGATGAAAAAGTAGTGTCTGAGACCAATGACACCAAAGTTCTGAGGCACAGAAACAGCAGGAGCAGGGTGCCCTTACACCAATAAAAAGTTCAGAAGATAAAAAATAAATAAATAAGTAAAAGAAAAGAAAGGTGTAGGTAAACACCAAAAGAAACCAGTAAGAGTTGGAGGTGGTTGTGTCTAGGGGGCACAAAAAGGAAGTGGAGGGAGATGTGGCAGGGAAACAAACATTTTAGTTGATCATAAGTGCTATTGGCCAGGGCTGGGTTTAAACCTGCCACCTCCAGCATACAGGGCCAGCGCCCTACTCCTTTGAGCCACAGGCGCCAACCCAAGCATGCAATTTTTTTTTTCAAATAATTTGAAGTAGTTTCAGATGGAAGTAGATTTCTCAACTTCCTTCCCTTCTATTGCTGAGTTATCTATTATCTTAACCCACACCCATAACTCTTCCCCTCCTAAGAGAAAGAAGTGTCCTTAATTGTTCCTGAGATTTCTGGGCTCTTTCATGTACTGAATCCCACTGTCTCTCACATTTTCCATAACCCTGTTCCATCTACTATTGCTATCTTCTCTTGAACTTAACAATTCTTTCTTAGAGAAAGAATTCTCTGAATCCTTTCCCTACACCTAACCTTAACATAATCCTTCATCTAGTTTTTTTTTTTTTTTGAGACAGAGTCTCACTTTGTTCTCCTCGTTAGAGTACGGTGGAGTCAAGCTCACAGCAACCCCAAACTCTTAAGCTCAAAGTGATTCTCTTGCCTCAGCCTTCCTGGTAGCTGGGACCACAGGCACCTGCCACAATGCCAGCTATTTTTTAGAGAGGCGGGTCTTGCTCTTGCTCAGGCTGATTTTGAATTAACACTCATGAGCTCCAGCAATCTACCCGCCTCTACCTCCCAGAGCCCTAGGATTACAGGCAGGAACCACCTCACCCAACCCTTTATCCAGTTTTGCCACTTTCTTTCCTTTCACTAACGTAAGAGTAATTTATATTCATTACCTCTACTTTCTTATCTACCATTTTGATTTGATTTGTGGCCCCCCAATGTGTTACTCTACTTTCAGAGGACTACTGACCTAAATGTCAAATTCAAAAGCCTATTCCCCAGACTCAACCTAATGTTATCTTCACGGCATTTTTTTTTTTTTTTGAGACAGAGCCTCAAGCTGTCGCCCTGGGTAGAGCGCTGTGGCATCACAGCTCACAGCAACCTCCAACTCCTGGGCTCAAGTGAGTCTCCTGCCTCTGCCTCCCAAGTACCTGGGACCACAGGTGCCCATCACAACGCCTGGCTATTTTTTTTTAGTTGCAGCCATCATTGTTGTTTGTCGGGCCTGGACTGGATTTGAACCCACCACCTTAGGTGTATGTGGCTGATGTCCTAGCCACTTGAGCCACAGGCACCGAGCCATCTTCACAGCATTTTAAAATCTTTACCATCTCCTCCTTCAAATGCAAGCTTTCTTTTGGCTTTCCCAACACAATTCTACCATTTCTCCTTCTAACACATTCACAAGCTTCCTCATTGGTTTTTCTTTCTACCTTAAAATGTTTGTTTTCTCCCCAGAGTTCTATCTATCCTCAGGATTCTCCCCCATCATATATCCATCCTATTGATTAGTTATTTCAAGTGCTGCCAATATACAAATGTCTAGCATGAAGTACATGATAAATGAATACTTACAGAACTGCAGTGAGTTGAGTTTCAATTTTTACCCCCAGTTCTGACTGAATCCTGGTTCCAAACATGTTATCTGCTACCATCTAGAAAATTACCTTAATTTTCTAAGAGTACAAACCAATTATGTTCAAAACTGTTTGTCTTCCTTTCCCAAACTTCCCTTCCCCACTGTTACCAATTAATACCACGATTGAAACTATCATCCAACTTCCCCTTTCTCAATCTCTACATCCAGCAGTTTACCCAACTGAATGAAATCTCTTCATTCTCTTATCTTCACCATTCCTACTGCGACTGCAGCTACCACCACTGCACCTAAATACAGCACCTTTATGAATTACTATCCTCCAGTTTCTCCTATTGCAATTCACACTCTACTCATCCTAAATACACACACATCTACCTACTACTAATAATAAATAGACTTTTAATGTCTACAACCTTGGATGGGAAGGATAATATGAAAATAGTTAATACTGATAGATTCCCGTATCTCATGCACAGATTACAAAGATTTTATCCTTATAGCAATCCTTTATTGTAAATACTGTTAGTATCCCATTTTTACAAGTGAGGTGAACTTGCCTAAAGTTAAACAGCTAGTAAGTATAATAAATAACAATGACAGTCTGGCAGCAGAGAATATACTTTTTTTTTTTTTTTTGAGACAAAATCTTGCTCTGTCACCCCTAACTAATGGCAACATTATTATACTTCACTGCAACCTCCAATTTCTTGGCTCAAGTTATCCTCCTACTTCAGCCTCCAGAATAGCTAGGACTAGAGGCATACCACGCCTCGCTAATTTTTTCTATTTTTAGTAGAGACATGATCTCACTCTTGCCCAGGCTGGTTTTGAACTCCTGACCGCAAATGGATCCTCCCGCCTCAGCCTCCCAGAGTACTAGGATTACAAGCATTAGTCACTGCCCCTGGCCCATACCATGGCACACATTCTAATTTTTTTTTTTTTTTTTTGGACACAGTTTCACTATTTTGCCCTCAGGAAAGTGCCCTGGCATTATAGCTCACAGCAACCTCAAACTCCTGGGCTTAAGGGATTCTCTTGCCTCAGTCTCCCTATAGGCACTCGACACAACACCTGGCTATTTTTTTTGTTGTTGTTGTAGTTGTTATTGTTGTTTGGCAGGCTGGGCCAGGTTCAAATCCCCCAGCCCCTGGTATATGTGGGCCAACACCCTAGCCCCTGAGCTACCGGCATCAAGCCAACATTGTAATTCATATATTCTACCCAAGGCGATTCTGAAAAAGTATTAAAACTGCTCCCTCTCTCCCGCCTCCAGCATCTTACACCCTAACATTTTAATGTAGGATTGAATATGATATGTATGTTTTCACACTTCTCAGATCCATCTACAAGTTTTATTCCTCTCCTTCCAACATTATTCAAAAGTCCATCTCTCTGAGAACTTCTATACCAAACTCCTGTTGAATTATTCACTTTGAGCACAGAGCACTCATCATATTATATACTTAGGTCTTATACGGCTAGTTTGAGTCTCTGTCTTATACATCTTTGTACTGCACAATAACATATAGAGTAGTTCAATCAAAGCTTAAAGAATTGAACTTAATTAAAAGTAAATTCTATTAGCCAGGACACAGAAGTATAAAAGCAAGATTCTATTTTGTCTCACTTTCAATTGTAAAATAGAGACATCACAAACCAAAAGGATTCCCTTGAAGGTATGAAGTTAGCAGCAATCCTGCAAATGTTAGAGAAACACTGAAATGTTTTTGTTTTTGTTTTTTTAAGAGACAGAGCTTCACTTTATCGCCCTCGGTAGAGTGCTGTGGCATTACACAGTTCACAGCAAACTCCAACTCCTGAGCTTTGGTGATTCACTTGCCTCAGCCTCCCAAATAGCTGGGACTACAGGTGCCCACCACAACGCCCAGCTATTTTTTTGTTGCAGTTTGGCTGGGGTCAGGTTTGAACCCACCACCCTCGGTATGGGGCTGGCGCCCTACCCACTGAGCCACAGTGCTGCCCAGAAATACTGAAATCTTAAAGGGATACTCCACAAGGTACTAGAAAGGAATCATCAAAGATGTCACAAATATTAAGTTCTGGCACCCTCCTTCCTGACTCTATTAGTCCAAAAAAGTTCATCTTCCTGCTCTTGGCATTCTCACACACCAATAAACAACCAAGTTAATATACAACTTGATACAATACATCCAAAGGAAGAGATTAGCTAACAAAACACACTTGCTATCTATGTTATCAGCCACACACTACAAAGAAAACTCATAAACCTGTACTAATGCCTTTTTCTCTAATGAGTTTTCAAACTATTTTTCCTTGGGGATTTCTAGCCATTTTTCTTCAATTTAGAGTACAGCAAAATTACATTGGAGTGTAAAGAGAAGACTTTCAAAGCCTAGATAGAGTAGGTCCTGAGAACATGCATTTTTAGCAAGAATCCTGGGGTGCTTTTCAACAGCAATTTTCCATTTCTCTGGTCACCAAAATGGATGTTCAACAACTGAATTTTTTTTTTTTTTTTAGATAGAGCCTCAAGCTATCCCCCTGGGTAGAGTGCCATGGCATCTCAGCTCATAGCAACCTCCAACTCCTGGGCTCAAGCAAGTCTCCTGCCTCTCCCTCCCAAGTAGCTGGGACCACAGGCGCCCGCCACAACGCCCAGCCATTTTTTGGTTGCAGCCGTCATTGTTGTTTGGCGGGCCCGGGCTGGGGATTCAAACCCGCCACCTTAGGTGTATGTGGCTGGTGCCTTCGCCGATTGAGCCACAGGTGCCGAGCTGAACAACTGAATTTTAACACTACCCAGAGTCAGCACAGACCTTACAGCTTAAGAGCTCGGTCCCACCAGACCACTCCAACCCAGATTCCAGTCTCCGACTCACAGCCCATCTGTACTCTGACTGGCTATAGACAAATCCAGGGTTCACATGACCCCTCCTAAGTTTTGATAACTTGTTAGAATGGCTCAGGGAAACACATTACTTATGTTTATTGGTTTATTATAAAAGGATACAACTCAGGGACAACATTATGGAAGAGATGCATAAGGCAAGGTATGGGACGAGGGGAGGCAAAGCATCACATTTCCATACCCTTTCCAGGAACCACTCTCCCAGAACCTTTGGTTCACCAAACCTCTGAATCTCTGTTCAAAGGTTTTTATAAAACTCAATCCCCAGCCCTCCAACTTCTCTTCCTGGACATCTGTGGGTTGGGCTATAAATTCTAACCCTCTAGTCATCTGGTCTTTCTGAGGCTTAGGGGGCCCATCTAAGACACCTCATTAGCAGAGACCCAGTAGTGACTGAAATGGGTTCACTATGAATAACAAAAGACACAATTACAAGAGCTTTAGGAGCGCAGTGCAAGAACTATGGACAAAGATCAAGTAATATTTCTGTATTATACTACATGCCCTAAGTAATTTTGATACAGATGAACCACAGACCACACTCTGAGAAACACCATTCTCAATGTTCACAGGCAATCTTATCTTCAATCTGAAATTTCATACAACCATAAAAACTGAGCCTAAATTGGCAATTTATGTTATATTCATTAAAATTACTAGACAAACAAATACATAATAGCTAACTTTTATACTGGGTACTATGCTGAGAATTTTTCAGTTTTCCCTCATTTAATCCCTACCATCAAATGAAGTGGGTATCATCACCCACTGCATAGAAAAGGAAGTTAAGGGTTTGAAAGTTATTCACTTCCCCTTATCACATGGTTTCTGAGTGGTAGAACACAGTTAGCATTAAACCCAGACTGTCTTTTTTTTTTTTTTTTTTTTTTAGACAGAGCCTCACGCTGTCGCCCTGGGTAGAGTGCCATGGCATCACAGCTCATAGCAACCTCCAACTCCTGGGCTCAAGCGAGTCTCCTGCCTCCGCCTCCCAAGTAGCTGGGACCACAGGCGCCCACCACAACACCCGGCCATTTTTTGGTTGCAGCCAT
>CAUYQV010063177.1:0-20071 GCA_963574575.1 Galagoides demidoff
CCTGTGGTCCCAGCTACTTGGGAGGCAGAGGCAGGAGACTCACTTGAGCCCAGGAGTTGGAGGTTGCTATGAGCTGTGATGCCATGGCACTCTACCCAGGGGGATAACTTGAGGCTCTGTCTCAAAAAAAAAAAAAAAAAAGACACTGCCTTTTTGTTATTGAATAATATTTCTTGATAATTAATAAACTTATGTTCCACAAAGGTAGTATCTGGAGACCTGCGAGTTCTTAGTCAGGTTTGTTTAATTTAGTACTTTCACTTATGTAACAGGCTTCTGCTTCTGGCCCACATGAAGGAATAAGTATCCTCCTGTTTAAACAATAACAACAAAGAGGCAAACTATATCAAACAATAGTTGTTAAGACACTGAAAATCAGGCAATAAAGAAGAGTGATCCTTGAGAGATGAAAAACAAATGAGGTGAGCCCCTCAGTTGCCCCAGCTTACCCCTACAGCATTCCAGGGAGGAGGCACCAAGGAGAACTCAGCAGATTTCCTGAGTTTCGGAGAAGGAGCTGAGAGTCTGGGAGACCAGAGTTCATAGGATGGAGGAGCAGAGAACAGAGGCCTACTCAGAGAGACCACTCTGGAGATCTTTGGAGGATTCTCTTCAGGCATTCAGCTAAAGTTTTTTTTTTTTTTTTTTTGAGACAAAGTCTCATTTTGTCAACCTAGGTAGAGTGCCGTGGCATCACAGCTTACAGCAACTTCAGCCTCTTGAGTTTGAGCAATCCTCTTGCCTCAGCCTCCCAGGTAGCAGGGACTATGGGCTCCTGCCACAATGCTCAGCTAATTTTTCTATTTTTAGTAGAGACGGTCTCACTTTTGCTCAGGCTGGTCTCAAACTCTTGAGCTCAAGCCTACACTGCCTTGGCCTCCCAGAGTGCTAGGATTACTCACAGCACTGGCCTCAGCTGAGTATTAATTAGCACATTCATGTGAAGAAACAATCTGAGTCTGGAGAGAAAAAAACTCAAAAGAATTATAGGAAACAGTGCCCACCGCTCACATGGGAGCAGGGGTAGTGCCTGTTTCACCAGCTGTAACGGAAATCTCATAAATTGTGGGGCATTGAGTAGAGTACACGGAAGAGCTCTGTCTCAGTGTAAGGAAAAATTAACCCTAGACAGAGCACTGCTCTAGATACCTTCCCCCTTACAAACCTTTTTTTTTTTTAGATAGGAAAAAAAATGTCACCCTGGGTAGAATGCCATAGCGTCATGTTCACAGCAACCTTAAATGTCTGGGTTCTGGCCTCAGCCTCCTGAGTACCTGGGACTATAGGCACCTGCCACAATGCCAGGCTAGTTTTTCTATTTTTAGTAGCGACAGGGTCTTGCTCTTGCTCAGACTGGTCTTGAACTCCTGAGCTCAGGCAATCCACCCTCCTTGGCCTCCTGGAGTGCTAGGAGTACAGACGTGACCCACCACACCTGGTTCCCCTTACAAATCTTAAAAGCAAGACCCTAAAGGATCAAACTTCTCAAAAAACATAAACACATCCCAGAACAGAGCTCAAGCATATGTATAGCAATACAACAATATATAGTAATATCCCATAAGGTAAAATACACAATGTCTGCCATCTACACAAAAATTTCCATGCATGCAAAGGAATAGGAAAATATGACCAACCATGAGAGAAATAGTTCATTAGAACCAATTCCAAACTGACACAGAATCAACAGATAAGGATATTCACACAGAACATGGTATTATGATTGCATTCTATGTATTCAAAAAGCTAAGTAGAGACATGGAGGATTTAAAAAACAAAGACCCAAATTAAACTTCTAAAGATAAAGACTACAATGTATGAGATGAAAAGTATACTGAGGGCGGCACCTATAGCTCCAGGAGAAGGGTGCCAGCCCCATATACTGGAGGTGGCAGGTTCAAACCTGGCCTCAGCCAAAAACTGCAACAACAACCACCAAAAAAAAAAAAAAAAGAAGAAGAAGAAGAAGAAGAAAGAAAAAGAAAAGAAAAGTATACTGAATTGTATTAACATCACAATCAGACATTACAGAAGAAAAAAGTTAGTGAACTCAAAGACATAGAACCTGTTTAAAACAAAATACAGAGAGAAAAGTCAATTTGAAAAAAATGAACAGGGCAGCACCTGTGGCTCAAGGAGTAGGGTGCCAGCCCCATATACCAGAGGTGGTGGGTTCAAACCTGGCCCTGGTCAAAACTGCAAAAAAAGGAAAAAAAATGAACAAAGCATCAATCAGGTGAGAGACAGCTTCAACCTAATATAATTGGATTTCCTGAAAGGGGAAGGACAGAAAAAAAAAAGTTTGAAGAAATAATGGCTGAAAAAATTCCAAATTTGATGGAATGTGGAAAGCTACACATTCAAGAAGCTTAATAAAGACAAAGTACAAAAAACACGAAGAAAAGACACAGAAATATGTATCCTAATTGAGTTGTTCAAAACCAACAATGAAGAGAAAACCTTAAAAACAATTAGGGGCTCGGCGCCTGTGGTTCAAGCGGCTAAGGCTCCAGCCACATACACCTAAGGTGGCGGGTTCGAATCCCCAGCCCGGGCCCGCCAAACAACAATGATGGCTGCAACCAAGAAATGGCCGGGCGTTGTGGCGGGCACCTGTGGTCCCAGCTACCTGGGAGGTGGAGGCAGGAGACCCGCTTGAGCCCAGGAGTTGGAGGTTGCTATGAGCTGTGATGCCATGGCACTCTACCCAGGGGGATAGCTTGAGGCTCCGTCTCAAAAAAAAAAAAAAAACAATTAGGGAGGAAATGAAGCACATATGTACAGAGGTACATAGACAAGGATGCCAGTTTCATTAGAACAATGCAAGTAAGAGATACAAAAAGCAAAAACTATCAATGTAGAATTCTATACCCAGCCAAAACAACAACAACGAAAACTTTTAAAAATGAAAGCTATATTACCTGGCAATAAAAAGAGTACTGACATACTGCAATGTGGATGAGCCTTGAAGATATTTTGCTAAGTGAAAAAAGCCAATCACAAAACAACACATACTGTGTGGTTCCATGTGTATATATGAAATGTCCAGAACAGGCAATTTACAGAGATAGGTAGTAAATTAGCAGTTGCTAGGGCTGAAGTGGAAGCACGAAGAGTAGAGAGTAACTTATGGTACCAGGTTTCTATTGGGGAGATAAAGTGTTCTAAAATTAGATAGTGGTGATGTTGCAGAACTATGTGAATAAATGAAAACTATTGAAATTCATCAAGTTGCTGGGCACGGTGGTCACACTTGTAATCCTAGCTCTGAGAGGCTGAGGTGGGTAGATTGCTTGAGCTCAGGGGTTCAAGACCAGCTTGAGTAAGACACCATCTCCACTAAGAATAGAAAAACTGAGGCAAGAAGATTGCTTGAGCCCAAGAATTTGAGGTTGCTGCAAGCTATGATGTCACAGCACTCTAACCAGGGCAACAGAGTAAGACTGTCTCAAAAAAAAAAAAAAAAGAAATTCTTCAAGTTGTTTACATTAAATTTGTACAGCTTTTTATAAGCTAGTTGTATCTCAATAAGGTGTTTTTTACAAAACCGTTGAATGGTACACTTTTAATTGGTGAATTTTATGGTATTTGAATTATACCTCAATAAAGCTTTTTAAAAATCAAAAGTCGGGTGGCTCCTGTAGCCCAGTGGGTAGGGTGCCAGCCACATAAACCCAGGTTGGTGGGTTCGAACCCGGCCCGGGCCAGCTTAACAACAATGACAACTGCAACAAAAACAACAAAAATAGCTGGGTGTTGTGGTGAGTGCCTATAGTCCCAGTTACTTGGGAGGTTGAGGCAAGAGAATTGCTTAAGCACAAGAGTCTGAGGTTGCTGTGAGCTGTGACACCACGGCACTCTACCGAGGGCAGTATAGTAAGGCTCTGTCTCCAAAAAAATAAATAAAAAATAAAAATAAAAAGTGAAATAAAGAGTTTTCAGACACATAAAAAGGTTTAAAACATTCACAACCAGCAGACCCACAATATAAGAAATGCTAAAGGAAGTCAGTCCTTAGGTAGAATTAAAAAGAAGGAATCAAGGCAAAGATGATGTTTTATTTTTCATAGGAAACAATACAAGCAAGAAGACAGGGGAGCAACATTTTTTAAGTTGTAAAATATTGTAGATATAGAAGTCTATCTCTAGAAAAAATATTCTTCAGAAATAAAAAGTAGCAAAAATATCAACTACATGAATAAAAAACAAGATTGATTTTCTTTTTGAGACAGAGTCTACGTCATCCTCTGTAGAGTGCTGTCGCATCACAGCTCACAGTAATCTCAAACTCCTGGGCCCAAGCAATTCTCTTGCCTCACCCAAGGAGCTGGGACTACAGGCACCCAGCTATTTTTGTTGTTTTTGTTGCAGTTGTCGTTGTTTAGCAGACCAGGGCCAGGTTCAAACCTGCCACCCTCAGTGCATGTGGCTGGCATTGTAACCACTATACTATGGGCACTGAGCCAAAAACCAAGATTTTAAGAAAAGTTATTTAAAACTTTTTTTTTTTTTTTTGAGACAGAGCCTCAACCTGTCTCCCTGGGTAGAGGGCTGTGGCTACAAGAAAATGTTAAATTATTAGCCTGGCATTGTGTCAGGTGCCTGTGGTCCCAGCTACTTGGGAGGCTGAGGCAAGAGAATCGCTTAAGCCCAAGAGTTTGAGGTTGCTGTGAGCTGTGATGGCACAGTACTCTACTGAAGGTGACATACTGAGACTCTGTCAAAACAAAAAATAGAAATTGGTGGAGAAATACAAATATGTGCAATAAGATGTGTATAAGAATTTCGATGGCAATAAAGTTTATTTATTTTTTTTTTTTTGAGATGAAGCCTCAAGCTATCCCCCTGGGTAGAGTGCCATGGCATCACAGCTCATAGCTACCTTCAACTCCTGGGCTCAAGCAGGTCTCCTGCCTCCGCCTCCCAAGTAGCTGGGACCACAGGCACCGGCCACAACGCCCGGCCATTTTTTTGGTTGCAGCCATCATTGTTGTTTGGTGGGCCTGGGCTGGGGATTCAAACCCGCCACCTTAGGTGTACGTGGCTGGCGCCTTAGCTGCTTAAGCCACAGGCGCCGAACCGGCAATATAGTTTATAATAGCAAAAAATGGAAACAATAAAATTAATATATTGTGATATAGTTGTAAATGAACTATGTGTATTATGCAACAGTGAAAATGAATAGGCCCAGCACAGTGGCTCATGCCTATAAATCTTAGCACTCTGGGAGGCCTAGGCCAGCAGATTGCTTGAGCTTGGGAGTTCAAGAGCAGCCTGAGCAAAAGTGAGACCCTGTCTCTACTAAAATAGAAAAATTAGCTAAGCATGGTGCTAGGCACCTGTAGTCCCAGCTACTTGGGAGACAGAGGCAAGAGGAACTCTCGAGCCCAAGAGTTTGGCGTTGCTGTGAGCTAGGACAACAGAGCACTCTACCCAGGGTGACAGAGTGAGACTTTGTCTTAAAGGAAGGAAGGAAAGAAAGAAGGAAGGAAGCAAGGAAAGAAAGAGAGAGAAATGAGTAAACTAAAGCTACACACATCAACATGGATAAACCATACACATATAACATTGAGCTGAAAAAGAAGGTTGTAAGGTAGCTCAGTGGGTAGGGCGCCAGCTACATACACGAGGTTGGGGAGTTTGAATCCAGCCCGGGTCAGCTAAAATCAACATATGACAACTGCAACAAAAAGATAGCCAGGCATTGTGGTGGGCGCCTATAGTCCCAGTTACTTGGGAGGCTAAGGCAAGAGAATTGCTTGGGCTCAGGATTTTAAGGTTCCTGTGAACTATGACGCCACAGCACTCTACCGAGGGCAACATAGTGAGACTCTGCCTCAAAAAGAAAGAAAGAAAGTTGTAGAGTATGATGTCATACTATATTTAACTATGATGTCATAGTTAAAATATGCAATGAATACACAATGTGTAATGTAGTAAAGGTATAAATACACACTGGGGAATGATTAGCACCAAATTCAGAATAGTATTTACTCTGGGGAGAGAGAAATACAATACAGGAGAAGCTTAAACTACATTTGTAAGGCTTTGCTTCATTTGCATAATGTTTACAGGTGTGCTGGTTAAATTATTACGTGTCAAGTTGTCTCAGTCATGAGGTGACAAGGTATTCATTCGCTCTAACATTATTCTGGATATTTCTGTGAGGGTGTTTTTGGATGAGATTAAGATTGAAATCAGTAGAATGAGTAAAACAGACTGCCCTCCCCAACGTGAGTGGGCTTTGTCCAATTACTCAATTGCCTAAATAGGATGAAAAGGGCTGACTCTCCTTCTGGTGAGAGAGAATTCCTCTGGCCTGACTGTCTTCAAACTGAGACATTGGCTTTTTCCTGACTTTCAGACTTGGACTAAAACATTGGCTTTTCCTGGGTCTCAATCCTGGGGGCCTTTGGACTGGAACTTCACCATCAGCTCTCCTGGTTCTCAGGCTTCAGATTTGGACAAGAACTACCACACTATTTGCTCTCCTGGGTCTCCAGCTTGCTGACTCACCCTGCGGATCTTGGCACTGGTGAGTCTCCACCATTGTGTGAGCCAGTTCCTTATAATAAATCTCTCTCCGGTTCCATTCTATTCTTCTATTCTAATCTATTCACTCTGTTTTCCTGGGGAACCCTGACTAATACAACAGGTTCATTTGTTATAGTATTCTCTACACCTTTTGCATGTCTAAAATATTTCACAATACATTTTTAGTGGATAAATAACGAATGAATGTTAAAGTGTCAAATGCTACACAGGTCGGGTAAAAGGAGAACTGGAACATGTGCATTAGATCTAGCTTTCAAGTGGCCACTGATTGCCTTTCTAGGGCTGTGTTTGGAGTAGAAGGCTAATCGTGATGGGTTGTCCCATGATAGGGAGTACCTACACCCTATATGGAATTTAATGACAAAGTGAAAAAGAAAACTGGATCTAGAGTGGGGTATAAATTAGATGAAGATTTTTTTTTTTAACGGGTGACCTCCCTTCTCTTGGGGCTTCCATACTAATTCTGTTGGAATTATTAAAGTCCTGGTTCTCCTTTGGTCCCTACGACTATTTTCCAGTAGAGAGTCTGAAAGTCTTGAACTTCATCCCTTTGCGTTTACAAAGTAATTTTTTAAATTTCTCATCACAGATGCAAATACTCTAGAAGTTGGTTTTCTTAGTAAAGGTTTTCCAAAGAATCTAATACCCATCTCTCTCCTGGAAAGAAATGTACTAAAGTCATGATGATGACATCTTAGCCCCAAGGGAATATTAGGTCTACAATAAATTAAGCTAAAACTTGACCAAGTCTCTTCACAGAGCAAGAGAGTAAGAGAGAGAGAAAGAGGTGTCTTGGTTTGTGATTGGAAAATATTGGGCAATGTGGAGTGTCTTTCTTTTCCTTTCTTTTTTTCTTTCCTGAGACAAGGTCTGGCTCTGTCACCCTGACTCGAGTGCAGTGGCATTACCATAGCTCACCGCAACCTCCAACTCTAGGTCTCAAGTAATCCTCCTGCCTCAGCCTCTGGAGTAACTGGGACCACAGGCATGTGCCAATACACCTAGCTAATTTTTCTATTTTCTGTAGAGACAGGGTCTCACTCTTGCTCAGGCTCTTTTTTTCTTTACTTTTTGTCCTAGTGGTTGAGCTTGGCTGAAGGAGTGTCGCTAATGGTTTCCCAATTTAGTTTCAAGGAGATTGGCAGCAGTTTTCCAGGCCACAGAGGCTGAAGGGGACACACTGTTAGTCTGTCTCACTCCTCCCAGAAAGTCAGTCTGGGTTTTATTCTAATTTCTTCTTGGTCTCATCAAAGAGCTCCAGATGAGGAGATTCTGAGCTGGGGTATTTCTTCCTACCCCTCCCAGACAGATTGCAAGGTTTTTCCAATACTCCATTCTCCCTGGGAGATCTCCCTGGTTGTACAGAGAGAAAAACGCCAGCAGGGGTCAGGAGTGTCCCACATCTGGCCAGGAGCTGCTTGCCACATGTGCTGCTTCTACTGGCAGTGTCAGGGCTGTTGGGGAATTGGCCAGCACCTTTCTATTGAGGGCTTGGCATCATTCTGAGCACCACTGGTTCAATATTCCTTTCCCTGAATGTGGAGTGGGCCGAGGAGTGGAGGGCGTGTTCATTAAAAGCACTCATGTGGGTGTGGGTGTATAATCCAGACATCAGCAATGCCAACTCACCATCTGGTTTTCTACTGGGAGGTTTTTATGTGTATTGGCACTGGTGATGTATTGTGTAGGTCTGGATGTCAGAGGACGCGTGTCTCGGATTTGCCTTGTTGAAATTTTCCCATGATCCTGGGATTTCTGGATTGCCCTGTACCCAGGCTTTCCACAAACTATGGTTTGCTCTTGGCCATGGCCTAGAGGAGCACTTTTTGCGACGCTTCCAGGGATGCCTGCAGGGCCCGCCCCCAGTGCATGCTCAGTGGAATGGAATTCTCCCGTGGCAGCCCAGGGTCTCCGGAAGGAAGGTCTCTTCAGCCAAAGCCTCTCAAGAGCAAGTTGTGCTCGTATTCTCAGATGCAGCCTCGGCTTCTCCCAGCTCTAGTTTCTGTGACTACTCCACACTGCTGCCCAGCTCCACCGTACCATCCGCCTTCTGGGGCAGGGGTCTGCCTGATTAAAATTTACAGGTCCCCAGGATATCACTCATCCTATTCCAGACTCCCTTGCCTCCTTAGTGTTTCCCACCCCAATGGGGTGGGGGCAGAGGGGAAGAGGGAGGGAAGGGGATCAGAAAACCACAGAGCCCCTGGGACACGTACAGCTGGAGGCAAGGCTGGGCTGGAAGAGGATCCCAGTTTGTAGCTAAGACTCCCAGGATCCTACCACCTTCCAGGCAGCCTCCATGCACTGCTGTGACAGGCAGATGCCTGACTTTCCACCTGCCTTTGCAAAGGACGACTTTGGCAAGGCCTGGGCACCTGGCTTGCTTTCCTGGGAGTAGAGTTACAGCAGCTGATCTAGGGAACAGGTGTGGGCTCCACATCACAGCTGCTGCTGAACACATCTGTACTCATAATGAGGCGGCAGCAGCTGCTGCAGGGCCCGTCTGTCACCCACAAGTACCCAGGGATAGGGGGAGTGTGGGAAAAGGGCCAAGGCCAGCAGGAAACTGAGGTCAGCATTCATGGAACACCTTTCTCCTAGAAGTCCCAAAGTGGGACCCCTGATGAGGTTTCCCCAAAGTCAGCCTCACTGGCTCCGGCAGTGCGGTAGTGGGAGGGCTGGCTTCTCTTCTGCCTGCTCTCCAGCTCCTCTTCCTTCCTGGCCAGCCCAGCTCAGGCCTTTGCAAGTGGAACTCACATCCTGGCTCTCAGTGGCTCTCCCAGAAAACTGGGAGGGAAGTGCTTGGTGAATGGTTCTTTATTCATGCAGATGGTTTGTTGCCATTTCAAACCATAAAATCAGTTAAATAAAAGAGGGAATATTTTGGGGTCCCTAGTCTGTGCCAACCACTGGATCCAATGCTTTATGCACACTATCTCATCAAATCCTCCTAGCAGCCCTGCCATGTAAGTATTGTCAGAATCATTTCTCTTCCACAGGGGAGAAATCAAGGTTACAGATGGACAATTAGGAATCAGTGAATCCAAAGCTTATATCCATCACTGAGCCATACTGCCTCAGATCTCCCATTCCCTCCTCTGGGGAAGCCAACACCTGGGCTCCATTCTTCCTCCCTGTGTAGGAAATTATCTGCCTACTCCTACCTCATCAGTTTCTGTGCACCAGAACCAAGGTTACTGCCATAGTCTTTGTCTCTAGTCTCACTTGGCAATTTACACCTTCCCCTCCCATCTCTCTCTCTCTCTTTTTTTTTTTTTTTTTTTGAGACAGAACCTCAAGCTGTCGCCCTGGGTAGAGTTCCATGGCTTCATAGCTCACTGCAACCTCTAACTCCTGGGCTTGAGCAATTCTTCTGCCTTCACCTCCCAAGTAGCTGTGACTACAGGTGCCCTGCCCCAACGCCCAGCTATTTTTTGGTTGCAGGCATCATTGTTTGGTGGGCCTGGGCTAGATTTGAACCTACCAGCTCAGGTGTATGTGGCTGGTACCTTAGCTGCTTGAGCCACAGGCACTGAGCCTCCCCTCCCATCTCTTATTATCCTCTCCCCCCAACCAGAGTAGGCATCGCAGCCCAATCCTTATGGAGCTGCTGCCTAGCACCCACCCTCTTGCCAGTCACCTGTGGGTTCCCATGCCTAGTATTTCCTTCCCACATCCAAGACTACCCCCCATCAGGCCCCATCCTGGCCTGAAACTTTCTTTGCCTCTGTCTACCATACTTCAGGGTCCCCACACACACCTACTTCTTCCTCTCTCCCCGCCCCCCACACTTCTCTTTTTACTGTTTTTTCAAAAATTTATATTTGGCCAGATGGAGTGGCTCATGCCTGTAATCCTAGCACTCTGGGAGGCCGAAGTGGGTTGATAGCTTGAGCTCACAAGTTCAAGACCAGCCTGAGCAAAAAGTGAGTCCCTGTCTCTACTAAAAATAGAAAAATTAAGGCAAGAGGATGGCTTGAGCCCAAGAGTTGGAGGTTGCTTTGAGCTATGATGCCACAGTATTCTACCCAACAGCTTGAAACTGTCTCAAAAACAAAAAAAAAGGCTCGGTGCCTGTGGCTCAAGTGGCTAAGGTACTAGCCACATTTACCTAAGGTGGCGGGTTCAAATCCAGCCTGGCCCGCCAAACAATGATGGCTGTAACCAAAAAAATAGCCAGGCATTGTGGTGGGTGCCTGTGGTCCCAGCTACTTGAGAGGCTGAGGCAGGAGACTCGCTTGACCCCAGGAGTTGGAGGTTGCTGTGAGCTGTGATGTCATAGCACTCTACCCAGGAAGATAGCCTGAGGCTCTGTCTCAAAAAAAAAAATAAAAATTTACATTTTATTTTTTGTTCTTAGCACTTTAAGGCTGTTTACTGATGTAATTAAGCATTCACAGAATATAGTAGGACTATCTTATAATTTTATTTGTGATTATGTAAGTAATACATGAATACTTTCTCATTGTACAGAAACAAACTCAAGCACACAGAAAAAATTAATGACTCCCTTGATGACTTGCCAGAATGTAACCACTACTGGCAGTTTGAAATTTCTTTCCAGTCTTAAGTACTTTAAACAAGTATATGTAAATGGAAGTATATGCACACATGACATATATACTTTGATGGGGCATATTTTGTCATAAATGGGATCATAATATGCTGATTATTCTGCAAATTTCATTTCTCCTAACCCTCAGTCTTAAGACTTTATGACTATGAAGTCTATAGAGAGAAAGTTCTGTCTGGAGAGACACTATTGCTCTTTACTGGGGCCTTAAGATTCTAGCTCAGGTTCTGCTCCCTGTCCTACAGCCTACATCATTTACAAGAAAGATCAAGCACAAAAGAAAAATGTGAGATTTCTTGTTAAAAATCATTAAGGATTTCCAGGAGCAACAGCAAACCATTAAACCAAGCAAGGGCCCTTTCTGAACATGGGGCCCTGAGTGACTACACAGGTCACATGCCCATGAAGCTGGACCTCCCAGTGAGCTCTACAGAGACTTGCTGACTATTGGACTGGCCTAGATTCTTTTGAGTAATTGCATCCCCTTTTCTGACAATGGACTTTCCTATCTCTGCCTCCACGTTGGATCTTATACCCTGATTCTGTACCCAGCTCATCCCAGCTGCATGCCCTGCTCCAAGGCCAGACTGCTGGGTATTTCAGCACTAGAGAACTATCAGAGTCCATGTCTGCCAGTCAGCATTGACATCCCTGTACTTCTCTTTGGAGAAGAAGGTAAGAGAGCATGGAACTACCTACAAAAAGACCTAGATTTCAGTTTCAGCCCTGCCACTAAATTTATTGTGTCCTGAATTGGTGAATTGCTTTGTTTCTTTATCTGTAAAAGGAATGGGTAGGATTAGATAGTCTTTCAGACCACTCCCAGTTCTAAAGATCTTTATTTAAAATTATGATTAGATTAGATAATGGTAAGATTATTTAAGATTATGATTCCGTGAGAATATGTAGCACAATGAGACTCAAATTGAAACATGTACTGACTAAGGAAATTTTTTTGGAGTTAAGAAAATGCTCTAAAACTTGGTTGTAGTGATGGTTGCACAACTCAATAGATTAAGAGTTTTGCATTTAAAATGGATGAGTTTTATAGTATATAAATTATACTTCAATACAGTTGTTGAAAAGAAAGAAACAAATATGCTGAAACTAGTAAATGATAGACTCCTTCCTCTGCATATATGTAGTGCTTGAAAGCCATGTACTCAGGAGTCAGACTCAGATCCTAGGTTCATAACCTGCCTTCTGGAACTTACTAGCTGTGAGACCCAAACAAGACACTTGACCTCAATTTCTTCACCTATAAAATGGAGATAAAAAATGATACCTATTTCATAGGGTTGTTGTCAGAATTAAATGGGTTAATACTTGTTAAGTGATGGCCAGACCGGTGGCTCACACTATAATCCTAGCATTCTGGGAAGCCAAGGCAGGAGGATCCCTTGGGCTCAAGTTCAAAACCAGCCTGATCCAGAGGGAGACCCTATCTCTACTAAAAATAGAAAAAATTAGCCAGGTGTTGTGGCAGGTGCCTGTAGTCCCTCCCAGCTATTTGGAGACTGAGGCAAGAGTATCTTTTTTTATTTTTTTGAGACAGAGCCTCAAGCTGTCCCTCTGGGTAGAGTGCCATGGCATAGCTCACAGCAACCTCCAACTCCTGGGCTCAAGCGAGTTTCCTGCCTCTGCCTCCCAAGTTGCTGGGACCACAGGTGCCCGCCACAACGCCTGGCTATTTTTTTTGGTTGCAGCCATCATTGTTGTTTGGTGGGCCCAGGCTGGATTCGAACCCACCACCTTAGGTGTATGTGGCTGGCGCCTTAGCCACTTGAGCCACAGGCGCCAAGCCAAGAGTATCTTTTAAGCCCAGAAGTTTAAGGTTGCTATGAGCTATGACACCCAGCTCTAACCTGGGCAGCAGAGCAAGATTCTGTCTTAAAAAAAAAAAAAAAAAATATATATATATATATATATGTTAAGTGCTTTGCATAGCAGTTGGCACACAGCAAGTGCAGTGTAAGTATGGGCTATTATTATCTCTCTAGGATTGCCACAGCTAGTACCAGGCTTCTTAAAGGGGCACATGTCTCCCAGTCAACCCCACCTATACTCTCCTAGCTTCTTGAAGAAACACTTTTCAAAGGCCATCTTTGGAAAAACACTGCGATGGCTTTCAGCATGTCTCACTTCCTGGTAGCAGAGAGAGAGAGAGAGAAACAGCATCTTCCCGATAAGGCAGTGACTCGTTCACTCTCTCGTAAAACATTCATTACCATGCCAGCTTTCCCCCATAGACTGTTTCTCCTGGGTCCTCCTTGTCAGGAACAACGATCAACACAGAGGGCTTTTCTTAAAAGGGGCTCAGGGGCCAGTCATGAAGCCAGAATGGCCAGGGATGAGGACACCTGCACTTTGCTCACACTTCACTCCTTTCACCTACTTGGGAAACTCCTCTCTGGATAGTGAATCATGTTATAAAGGACAGGGGATTTTAGTGAACAGCCAGATTTCTATCACACAGAATGGGTTTCCAAGTACTGAGAACACACCAAGAGTGAATTTGCCAGGGATAGGGGGCGAAGAGGTAGGTTAGGAACTAATGCTTTCTGTTTGACAATTCCACTTCTGCATATATTCGAACAACACTGTATAAACTGTTTCCTCTTCCATTATATCACTGAATACTCATCACAGCCTCGGCACATGGGTATTTTTGTCCCCTGGGTGTCAACACCCCTTTTGCTGATGAGCAAACCAAGGTGATGCACTTCAGCAAGCAGCAGAACCAAGGCTCGGAATTAGGTCTTCTGAGCCAGGCCCAGTGTTTTTCCACTGCGTTTCAGAGGAGGAAGTCAGAAGCTTCCTTGGACTCCACCTCAGAAGCTCTAATGGCGCTTTTTAAATGCTCAAGAAAATAAAGTGATGGGCTGTCTTTGTATCCTTGCCAAGGACTTTACAAATTGCTCTGGGACCCCTGAACAAGAGTCAGAAAGATAAAGATGGTTCCCCTGTGGGCCACATGGAATGTAGGAGCTATGATTCTGTTTAAATCCCCAAAGTCCCAGGTCAGATAATCGAAGCAGCAAAATAAATTAGCATAGTTCCATAGATCTCAAGGTGGCAGGAAAACAGAGCCCCCCAAAGAAATCAGTCTGGGGCTGAAAATGTTCCTTACTATTCTTCCTGGGCTCCCAAAGCTCTCATCTCCTTTGATGACAGGTCTGAGACTTTATGGGAGTGACACCTAGCTTCTGGGCTGATTTTTCAAAACCCATTTGTTATGTTGACATTAATCCTCTTGTTAACAATTTCCTGCCCCAAAGCAGGACTGGCTCTAAGATGGGGAGGAGGGGCAATGGGGGGGGTTGTTCAGAAGCCTCAGCAAAGTCAGCAGGAACTGGAGGCCACCTTCTTGGTGGGGAATAGGGGTACAGATGACCACATCGGTGTCCCTTGCAGTGAGCCTTAATCTTACTTCTTCATCACTCACCAATCATTTTATTCCCTAGCACCCCTCGGGCTTTTCCATCCTCTCCTCCCCACAGCCAGGCCTATGCATTTACCTTTTATTGATTTTCATATTTAAGGAAAATCCATTTGATTGATTCAGAGTAACTGAGTCATCACTACGTTCAGATGAAAACCACTCACAAAGTAGGGACTTGGCAGAGGCCACTTCTGGGATGGGTGGGGACCCTGTTTCTTACGCAGACAGTGCTCTGTCCATAGTTGCTCTGGCTTCTCTCTGCTGGTCTCTCCCATCCACCTTCCCTTTCAGTACCTTTCATACATATCCTCTGCCTGTCACCCCCAACCAAACTGGCCTCCCCAGTCACCTGTTGTTATGTTTGCCTGTGTGTACAGGTTAATGGGTGGAGGTCTGTGATTGGGACATTTGGAGCAGGGAGAGAGAGGACTTGCGTGACCATCCACTCATAAATGGGAGAAGAGTATCAAGCCTATGTACCGATGGAAGGGATTTAGCCCTTCCAAAATTATTGTTTTGGCCTTCTTTTCCATTCTGGGTAATACCCAAGGAATGGCATCATGTCAACATTACCAATGTGGATGGGGCCTTATGTCCAGCCTTACAATAGGTAAAGGGGTCAATTCAGTTTCTAATACCTGTTTGCATGCCTACTGCATGGTCCTTGGTCCCTAGTTCTAGAAGGACCAAGCTCAGCTAGCCCCACCCTAAGAGCCCTCGAGAAATGTCAGTGCTTCTAAACGATCAGGCTCCCCCTTTGCAGGCCTTTGAAAAGCAAGAAAGGATTCCTCTTAGCATATCATTGAATACGAAACTTGGTGCAGGGTTGCAGGACTCTGAGATCAAAGTAACAGCTAGTGCTTATTGAGTATTTTACTCTGTGCCAGGCACTATTCTAAGTGTCACCTATACTATCTTATTTAATCTTCCTAACAATCTTATGAGACAGGAACTAGTATAATCCAATTTTATAGATGAAGAGATTGAGGCAGGCAGAGGTTAAAGAATTCATTCAAGTTCCTATGGCTAGATCCAGGATTTGATCCCAGACATTCTGACTTAGGGCCACACACTTTTAGCCATTATACACAGGACAAAGGGTGCATCCCAGGTGTCACTCTGCTGCTCCCGTACCCTCCAAAAAACATTCCCCTCATGGACAAAAATTATTATTTAAGACAGACCTCAAGCTGTCACCCTGGGTGGAGTGCCATGGCATCACAGCTAGCACACAGCAACCTCCAACTCTTGGGCTCAAACGATTCTCCTGCCTCCGCCTCCCAAGTAGCTGGAATTACAGGCAGCCATCGTACTCTTCCTTCCCAACTTCCAAACCCATCATGCTGGAAATAAATCAGCTCTCATGTTTGTTGACTGGAGCTAGGTAAGTATGTGATGTCAGCCTGCTGGGTCCTTGTCGCTCTGCCCCTTTCTCTCTCTGGTACCTCAGAGCCTGCTCCAGAAGCACAGGCTACCTGATTTCCTTTCACCCTTCTCCTGTGGAGCCTGGAAGCCTCCAGGCCAGGAGGCAAGGGTGGAATCCTTGCACTGCACCGCAGAGAAGTCACTCTAGGTTCTGGCCGAGGACCTTCCTCCCATTCATTCCCTGGGAAAGTGAGAAGTCACTTATTTTACTAAGTACCTACTATCTGGGGGCCATTTCCAGGGCTTCCCTTCTCCACTGCAATTAAGAGTTGTCCCAGCAGGGCGGCGCCTGTGGCTCAAAGAGTAGGGCTCCGGCCGCATATACCAGAGGTGGTGGGTTCAAACCTGACCCTGGCCAAAAAAAAAAAAAAAAGAGTTGTCCCAGCTCAGAGAGCACGAGTTTAGCGGAGTACAGAAAGGATGGAAGGGGGTGACCGGAGTCAAAAGCCAGTGGGGAGACCGATCCATCTGCCCCTTCTCCGAAAGGACTGCGGTCGAATCAGCGGCACCCGGAGAACATGTGGAGGAGAGAGGAAGTCGGTCCTGGAAGTGGTGGTGGCGGGTCCCCAGGCAGAGGAAAGGCTCAATTGTACTGAGGTTTCCTGCCCTGCCAGCTCGCTGCCCTAGTCCTGCCACCAGGCAGCCGCTCTTCTGCGGCAGCCGGGGAGGCGGAGCGGGAAGGCAAAGGCAGTAAAGGGTTACGGGAATAGCTTTCCAATGACAAAGTCTGGAAGCGACCCATGCCTCCGCCCCTCTGCGGGTTAAACTGGCACAGGGCAGGGGGAGGAAAGCGAGAGCGATCGGAGACAGATATTCTCCTCCCTCCCACCCCCCTGGCCGCCGGGCACGCCCCTCCCTGGGCCAGCAGCGGAGGCTGCCGGCGTGTGCCTGGGGCAGCGGGTCACGAGGCTCCTCCCCCGGCCGCCCGGCTTGGGGGACGGCACTTTGTTCAGGATGCCTCCTCCCTCCTCATTGTGGGGCCGGGGCTGGCGGCAGCCCTATTGCAAGGCCGGAGGCCAGAGCGCTCGGCTGACGCTACGACTTGTGTGAGGGGCTGACTCGGTCCGGGGAGCCCCGCGAAACTTTCTACTTGCGACGAGCGGGCTTCGGGAGCGGCTCTGCTCCGGGGGATGCGCGACTCTGCGCGGCGGCTGCAGCGGCGCAGACCCCAAGCCGGGGAGGGCAGGCGCGCCGGTGAGTGGCCGGCGCGGGGCGGTCGCGGAGCTGAGGGTCTGCGGCTCCCTATTTTGCGGGGCTAGGCTGGCGGGTCCTGCGGGGCCAGGGCCAAGCTCCGTGGTAGATGAGCTTGGTCCCCGAGGGAGGCTGAGGGCTGGGCTCCGGAGAGGCGCTAGAATAACAACGAAGATGCTGACGGCTTCCCGGGAAGGTGCGTGCCCAGACGTCCCAATGGGACTGAGAGTCTGGTCCTGGAGTAAATTCTCTAGGGGCTATCCAATTCCACCCTTCTGAGCCTCAGTTTCCCACTTTGTGAAAACCTGCAATTTAAAGTGCGTTGAGATCTTGTAATCAGAGACACCAAGTTCTGGATTATTACACACACACATACCACATTGTACCCACATCTCTCCCTTTTTGTTGTTGTTGTTTTTTTTTTTTTTTTTTTTTTTGCAGTTTGGGCCGGGGCCGGGCTTGACCTGCCACCCCCAGTATATGGGGCCGGCCATATACCTATTCCTTGAGCCACAGGCGCCGCCCAATCTTCTCTCCTTTCTTTGAAGCAAGAGTTAAACTCTTCTTCCATTCTAGCAAACCTAGCAGAAGACAGCAGAACAGCTGGGGCAGGTGACCTTGTGGGCTGTTCCAGAAAATGTTCCCTGGTTCCCCAGGATCCTCTGAGAAGCACCCTCCCGCCACTCGCTCTGAAGCTGTCCTCTCTGGCGCCTGCCCAGAGTGTCTGGGAGCAGAGAAAGCGTTCCCGGACAGGGGAGAGAGGAGAAAGGAGAGGCTGGAGGAACACAGGGAGCTCACCTGAGCGCTCCTGATCCTTGGACCCTCGTGGTTCCTTCCATTCCCCAGATCCAACAAAAGCTGGTCATAGAATAAAGATCAGACTAAGTCTGTAGTGGGCAGAGGGGGAGGCAGGGACTGGGGAGGACGCGAGTGGTGGGTGGTGGGGGTGGTGCACAGGGGTGACGCCTACCCCGCAGAGAAGGTTCCTTGTCCCCTAGAGTGGAACACAGGAAAATCAGCTGGTGAGTCAATGGGACTTTGTTAGGACAGTCACAGGGCGCAGCTGGCGCCGGCTTAAGGGAAGCGCTGGATCCCCCCTTGATAACGTGCTGTTTATCTGGCTTCCTGTTTCAGCGATTGGGATACCATTGGCTCGTTCAAATTCAGTGCTGAGAAGCCTGCGGCCACGTTTGCTCTGCAAAAGCGGAGGGCCTGCCTGGGTTTTCATCTTGTGGGCTATCTCTTGTTCTCCCCCTCCCGCACGAGGTCCCCGGCAACTCACTTTTAATGGGGCTGGAGGTCTTCACTTTGAGAATGGCCTCCTCAAGTAGGAGGATCTGTAATTGCAGAGACCTTGGCTCCCTTCAGGCTAAAGACACGTGTGTCTCCGGATTGCTTATGAATTTTTTTTTTATCCTGCTTTGAATTTTGGTGTGTTTTAGAGTTTAACCCGAAAAGGGAGACCAAGGGAACAGCTGTGATGATGGTTTTCCTTTTCTGAGATGAGCTTTACTGTAGTATGTGGTTTCACCATTGGTTTCTAGGGGAAGTTTTAGATCAGTTTGTAGCTCTCCGTTTGGCTATGTTGCTAATGAACTGGAAGATCCGAAAGCAAATAGTTCCTCACTCCGCTGCCCTGGTTTTCACTTCTGTAAAATAGAGCTGGGGAAATTGCTACTGCTGGAAGAATAGAGATGGTTTTTTCAAATCTGTATTCCAGCCTGATTCCCCTCGCGGGGAATGAACCTGAACTTCCCAGGTAAGGGAGAGCAGCCCCTAACCTAAACTCCCTTCAGGGCAGGTCTCACTTTTCTACTTTTTATTTTATTTTATTTTTATTGATTGTTGGTACGTAATTTTTGTTTTTTAGACATTGGGTATTTGTATGCATGCCTTTCTGTGAATGCCTTCCAGCCAAATACCCTACTGACTACCCCAACACCCTGCACATAGTAGGCACTTTATAGATGTTTGCCAAATTAATAAATTTGGGAGAGAAGATCTAAGTACCACTCAGAGGCTTCCCATTTAACTCAAGCACCCATTTATTCATGGTGGGGGGCTGGTTTACTTTACTTCACTCCTGCTTTCCCCCTCAATACAGGGACCATAATGAGTTCACTTGCCTGTAGGTAAGTGGGAAAGCTGTAAGCATTGGGGACCTTTTCTGGGATCTGGCTTCTTTGGTAACCTTGGCCTGGGGAAATTGAAAACAGGAATGCTGTTTTTCCTTCACTTGCCTCCTCTGGCCCCCTCCTGAGTCCATATGAGTCTCTAGTATCAACTCAGTTTTAGCCCAGTAGAAAAGAGTGGCCTAGAATAGAAAATTCCCCTGTCTATTTTTCAATGTTACTTCCTCCTTCTTTTAAAGTTCTTTTGAATTCTTAAAGGGTTTGGCCTTCAAAAAAACCTAGAATGTCAAAGTTAAAAGGATCTCCACCCCTTTACAGACAAGAATCCAAGGCCTACTGAAGGGCAGGGATGGGCATTAAGCCATACAGCTGGGCACTAGCGAGCAGCCCAGACCACAGGTCTTGTGACACCCAGTCCAGGGCCCACTCCCTTTCAGCAAATCACCTCCTTCCACTCAGAATTTTTCTGTCCCTGGTATTTCCATCCATAGATGACAGATGTTACTTAGCTGTTTGCAAGAGAGAAGAACAGAAATATAGCAAGGGGTAAGAAGAGCTATTTCTTTTTTTTTTTTTTGAGATGGAGCCTCAAGCTATCCCCCTGGGTAGAGTGCCATGGCATCACAGCTCACAGCAACCCCCAACTCCTGGGCTCAAGTGAGTCTCCTGCCTCTGCCTCCCAAGTAGCTGGGACCACAGGCGCCCGCCACAACGCCTGGCCATTTCTTGGTTGCAGCCATCATTGTTGTTTGG
>CAUYQV010063180.1:0-10189 GCA_963574575.1 Galagoides demidoff
GCCAGCCACATACACCAGAGCTGGCAGGTTTGAACCCAGATCAGGCCTGCCAAAATAACAATGACAACTAAAACAAAAAAATAGCCAGGTATTGTGGTGGGCACCTGTAGTCCCAGCTACTTGGGAGGCTGAGGCAAGAGAATGGCTTAAGCCCAAGAGTCTGAGGTTGCTGTGAGCTGTGATGCCATAGCACTCTACTGAGGGTGACATAGTGAGACTCTGTCTCAAAAAAAAAAAAAAAAAAAAGAAATAAAGAAAAAGAAGATACTGGCTTGGCACCTGTGGCTCAAGTGGCTAAGATGCCAGCCACATACACCTAAGGTGGCGAGTTCGAATCCAGCCTGGGCCCGCCAAACAACAATGATGGCTGCAACCAAAAAATAGCCAGGCGTTGTGGCAGGCACCTGTGGTCCCAGCTACTTGGGAGGCTGAGGAGTTGGAGGTTGCTGTGAGCTGTGATGCCATGGCACTTTCCCCAGGGGGATAGCTTGAGGCTCTGTCTCCAAAAAAAAAAAAGAAAGAAAGAAAATAACACAGATAAATATACTCTTAACTATCCACAAGTTCTTTTTATTTTTGGTGGGGGGGTGGGGGGATGGGGGGGTTGGAGACATAATCTTATTCTGTCACCTAGGCTAGAGTGCAAGAGTGTGATCATAGCTCACTGTAACCTCAAACTCCTGGGCTTAAATGTTTTTCCTGCCTTGGCCTCCCAGAGTGCTAGGATTATAGGTGTGTGAGCCACCACACTTGGCCTATCCACAAGTTTTTAAAAAGTGCAAAGTAATGGTAAGTTGAATGACACAACAGAATGTATGTGCGAGGAACAAGGAAAAGAAAAATCATCTCCATCTTGTCAACATTGCTCTTGGCACAATTTCCTAACATTTTCTCTCTCCCTTCTGTTTTCTCTACTGGTTATCTGCCTCACAACCTTTTCCATCTTGTCCTGCTGCCTGCACCCCCTCCCTCCATCTATACACATACACAGAGATGTATGCATTCTCCCTTGATAAAGCCTGGAGATGGGGCAAGCTGTTATTACCTGAGGAATCATCAGACGTGTGGTCCACATTGACCTGGATGGTTTCAAATGAGGATGTTGGATCTGGATCATCTCCCAGGAGGCAGAGTGGGGGTGCCACGGACTCTGTTTTCACATGCAGCACCTCCCCTACTCCAAGGGCCTGAGTGAGAGTTGGGGTGAAGAAGGAGGGAAGAAACCAAGAGAGGTGTTGAGAGTAAGACCAAGAACAAAAGCTTTAGTGTTTATAAACCACCAATTATTTGACATTCTGGTCTAAATGATGCCCCCTAAGCCAGTGGTTCTCAACCTTCCTAATGCTGCGATGTATTTTCATTGTTACAAAGGGGTCACAACTCACAAGTTCCCATCTTGCCAGATTTCTACCTGAGAACTGCTGCCCTAAGCTATCTCTGGTCCCTATTCTTTCTTTTTACTTTATTCCTGGGAGGGCTGGTGAAGTCTCGGTGATTCAAATATGGTGTAGGGTGGACAACTTAGGCAAGAACAGTTCCAAAATTCACAACAGTTGACAATTGTCTTCTTCCAAATCCCACCACTTCTGCCACATATCTCTGTATGTTAAAAAAAAACTCATCTCTGGCCAGGCGAGGCAGTTCATGCCTATAATCCTAGTACTTTGGGAGGCCAAGGTAGGTGGATTGCTCAAATGAACTCACGAGTTCAAGATCGGCCTGAGCAAGAGTAAGACCCCATCTCTACTTAGAAAAAAACTAGCTGGGTGTGGACAATGCCTGTGGCTCAAAGGAGTAGGGCACCAACCCCATATGCTTAGAGGTGGTGGGTTCAAACCCAGCCCCCATCCCCCCAAAACAAAAAAACTAGCTGGGTGTTGTGCTGGGTGCCTGTAGCCCTAGATACTTGAGAGACTGAGGCAAGAGGGTCGCTTGAGCCCAAGAGTTTGAGGTTGGTAGGAGCTATAACACCAAGGCACTACTCTGTCTCAAAAAAAAAAAAAAAAGAAAAAAAGACCTCATCTTCACTTCTAATTTTATTTTTTTTTAATTTTATTTCTTTCTTTCTTTCTTTTTTGAGACAGAGTCTTACTTTGTGGCCCTTGGTAGAGTGCCATGGCATCATAGCTCACAGCAGCCTCCAACTCTTGGGCTCAAGCAATTCTCTTGCCTCAGCTCCCAAGTAGCTGGCACTACAGGAGCCCACCACAACACCTGGCCTTTTCTTTTCTTTCTTTCTTTTTTTGAGACAGAGCCTCAAACTGTCCCCCCGGGTAGAGTGCTGTGGCATCACAGCTCACAGCAACCTCCAACGCCTAGGCTCAAGCAAGTCTCCTGCCTCGGCCTCCCAAGTAGCTGGGACCACAGGTGCCTACCACAAAGCCCAGCCATTTTTTTTGGTTGCAGCCATCATTGTTGTTTGGCGGCCTGGGCTGGATTCGAACCCACCACCTTAGGTGTACGTGGTTGGCGCCTTAGCCACCTTAGCCACAGGTGCCGAGCCTTTTTTTTTTTTTTTTTTTTTTTTTAAGAGATGAAGTCTCACTGTGGCTGAGGCTAGTCCTGAGCTCCTGAGCTCAGGGCAATCCACCCACTTTGGCTTCCCAGAGTACTAGGATTACAGGCGTGAACCACAGCACCCGGCCCCACCTTCACTTCCAGATGAACAGAGTGGAGATGTAGGAAATGAGGATATTAAGGAAATGGCAAAGACAAGGAAGAAGCCACCCCTCCCCAGATCACACCCAACTCACAGCACACAAATTCTTTCCTCAGCATCTGTGGGTGAAGGGAATGAAGCCGAGTCCCTGTTACAGAGAGCAGAATGAGGGAGATGACTCTCTCACCTGGCTTGAAGGCTCTGTGGAGTGCAGTGATGACTCCGAGCTGATGGAGGAGGAAGAGCAGGGAGAGGATGGCTCAGACTTCACCTGAAGATCTGCAGGAAAGGGGGTTAGAAAATAATCAGGAAACAGAGCCCAAGAAGAGTTGACAAAGTGTCCAAAGACATGGGGTAGGGATTCCTCCACCAGGGCAAGGGGGAAGGAATATATATAAGGAATTAAAGGAGACTGGAATACATAGGCACTTATGCAGAAGTGCGAATATACAGAAAAGGTTATGGTTCCTGGAAGGATGAATCCACAAAAGCAATTTTACCTGGGAAGATAGGTAGGAGGTCCCATGGGGGCTCAGGAGGGGTGGCATCCATTCCCACGTCCAGAGAGCTGCTGTCAAACTGAATAAGAAAGGACAGTACAGGGAAAGAGTGTAAAAAAGTAGAGATGAATCCTAAGGAGCTCTGGCCTGGGGATGAATCCAGGTTCTGGGACCACTCCCATCTACAAAGGATTGGAGAAAGCCTGGGGGCACAATACCGGGACATCCTCCTCCTGGCAACGGAAGAGCTGCGTCTGTTCCTCCGCCACTTCATCCAGGCCAGTATACAAGGTGCTGTCTAGACACAAGATGTGCTCAGTGTCAAGGGGGTCGTTCCGTGGCCCAGCCTACAGATCACACACGAGCCCCTGCCCCATCTCTCATTGGCTCAGATCGGCCAGACCCACCGCCCGCCCACTTGAAAAGTGACACAACCAAAGAACTTCAGCCCCTCCTACTTCGACCCCGGAACAATTTGACGTTCCCGCGGGGAGCGGTCTTCACCCACTGCCGCACCCGCCGAATGTACAACTAGCCCCCGGTTCCGCCCTCCTTCAGATGGTGGATTCCGTATTTGCCCAGCTTTCCTCTTTGGGCCTCCGCTTCCTTCCCGCATGCCTCAGGGACACAATTTGCCACAACCCTCTCCCTTCCCCGGGGCCTCACTCCGCAGACCCCAGTCTTCCGGGCTCAGCAGGTTGTCGGTGAAGAAGCGCGTCGGGTCTGCAATCTCGCTGAGGAGCATCAGCTCCGCCATCTTTTCCCCCCACCCCCCAACCATGAGACGGTTCCCAAGGCCCGCCTCTCCCCTTCATCAACTAATCAGTTGACTCCTTCATAAAAGGGGCGTCCCGGAAGCCCTACCGACCAGTAAGAGACCGGGTCGCGGAGCACAGGAATCAGTAGAAGAGTCGGCTGTATGGGCGGAGCCAGAGGGAGAACCGCAGCGGGACATAGCTTCACCAGGTGTAAAGTTGGCGCATGCGCCAAACAGGCCCCAACGATAAAGACTTTGGGAGACGTAGTTCCTACGACTTAAAGGTCCGCCTTCTTCCCTAGCCAGTTCTAAATTTGAAATCAGCTTCTAGGTGTCTTCGGAAATGGATAAGTCGCTCAAAAGAGGTGCACTGAGACCAATACTACCTCTCTTAGGAAGGCAAAAGCTGGGACTGGGCCATAGGCTGAAACCCTTCCTCCGCACACACACCCCCGCCGCCCCGCCAACCTCACAGCACAGATCACAATTCACAGATTAACAGGTTCCTGGCTCTTTTATGGTGTAACTTTCAATCATCCAAACATCTTACGCAGACCCTGAGCCAGCCCTGCATCCTGTTTCTTCCCCTGAATGATCACCTTTCTCAGCTCCTCCTGGGCTGCCCGGTTTTGGGGATCCATCGCCAGCACCCTCTTGAAATCAGCAGTTGCTTTTTCCAGGTTCCCAAGGGCAGCCTGGGCAACCCCTCTTCGATATAAAGCCTTTAAATGGCCAGGCTCCCGCTCCAGCACCCGGTCACAGCTCTGGGCTGCCAACTGGGGCTGCCCTAGCAGCAACTGACAGGCAGCTAGATTGGCGTGAAGGACAGTTCTTTCTGGAGGGCCAGGTGGAGGTAAAGTCAGCAACAGGCGAAGAGCTCGTCCATAGCATCGGGCAGCTCCTTCATGGTTCCCAGCTCGAAATAGTTCTGTGCCCCTTGCACGTTCTTCTGTGGCCAGGGCCTCCTTCTCCCTGGTCTCCAACTCCCAGGAGTCCCGGCCCTCAGTGAAGGAGGCCAGTGTGAGCCTGATAGGTGGTCCAGAGTGCCCAGGGAACTGAAGCTCTGCTTCCTCACCTTGACACATGGACTCCAAGCATTTCTCTATAAGCTCCCCCAAAGTTTCCTCCCTCCATGGTCCTACGCCCACCGTTAGCTCTGTCCAGCCCTCTGGCAGCCCTGACCCAAGAGAAAACCCAAAAGCCAGTACCCGGCAGCGAGACCCTAGCTTGGGTTTGTCCAAGCCATGGCCACGGATTATGATCTTCTTAACAAAACTCCCATCAGGACAGTACCAGAGATCAGAAGCCAGAAGAGCTTCTGGCATCTCACTGGTTGGTCCATGAGACTTATCAGAGTCTCCTTCATGTTCAGCAACAAGTTTTTCAGTTCCTTGAGTAGTTTCTAGAATTTGGTTGTCTCGATCTAAACTCATTCCCAGATCAAGGATTTTATTAGAAGGGTCTTGGGACTGCTGCCTAATCTGAGTAGCTGAATCAAGGTTCTCCAGGGAATATTTTCCCCTTTGTTGTTGCGGCTGAGGGGTGTCTTTTTCTCCTATTGGACTGACTGGTAACGTCTCCATTTGGCTGCCTAGTCCCTTCCACCGCGGGTGAACAGTTTGGTCAGTAAAGGATGGAAATGGCTCAGGTCAGCACCTGAAAGAAAACCAAAACAATGCTAATTGCCGGACTCTTATTTAGACTTTTTTCTCGTCCTTTCTCAATCTAGCCTCAGGACCAGCCTCAGGCCCCTAGTCCTGAAAATCCCCATTTTTTTTTTTCTCCAAAACTCTGTCCTGCTCGAACCTCCGTTCCACCCAGAGTTAATTTAGAACTATAAGTTCCATAAGTCCCTCAGTTCTGGTAGCCGCCCCAAGTACGGACTCCCGGTTGGGTCAATGAGTACCTGGGTGGCCAAAAAGCACCTAGCATGGTGGCAGGAGCCAGGCCATTCGGATCACCTCTCCTTCTAAAGCCAAGTGCTTACTGAATACTCTCCTCAGAGTCTTGCCCCAGGCGAAGGGGGCGACCCGGGTACCCAGAGCTACAGAGAGGGATGCTGACAACTAATCCCGGAGACTGAGCGAGTGAGAGGCTAGTCAAATTCCTGGCAGCCAATCGAGGGGGGCGGGGAGGTCCGGGTAGGAGGAGTTGGGTAGCATCGGGCGAGACGTCATTTCCTCCACCAGTGTGAAGCTCCAGACCTTAGCAACAGAACTAGGCCAAAGCAACCGAACTAGGCTGAATCGAATCGAACTGGCGAGGTTGGGCTGGCGAAGTCACGCGCTTCAGAGTCCAAGCGTAGAGAAGTCCTTGAACCTCAAACTGGGGCGAGTAAGGATAGAGTGAAGAAGGGCAGGGGTGGAAGTAAATTATAGTGGCGGCAAGCTCGATGCCTGTGGCTCAAGCGGCTAAGACGCCAGCCCCATACTCCCGAGCTGGCGGGTTCGAATCCAGCACGGGTCCGCCAAAGAACAATGACGGCTGCAACCAAAAAATAACCGGGCGTTGTGGCGGGCTCCTGTGGTCCCAGCTACTTGGGAGGTGGAGGCAGGAGACTCGCTTGAGCCCAGAACAGCTTGAGGCTCTGTCTCAAAAAAAAAAAAAAAACAAAAAAACAACTAGTGGCGGCCGTTCTTTGATCGGGCTACCTCGGGCCCTCCTAAGCTACTCTCCCTGTGTTCAAAGCTGTTAGCAAGAGTTATCCCCTGTCTGTTCCTTCGCCCATTCAATCCAGGGTGCTTCAAGATTAAAAACCACAGACCTCTTTCACTCCAACTGGCCCTATTCCCTTGAGGAACCTCTGCGTTTTCTCTGTACCTTTCCTCTCATATCCAAGAAATCTGAGAAATCAAGAAATCTTAGACAGTGCTTTTCAAATCTTAATATGCATACACATCATGAGGAACTTGTTAAATTGCAGAATATGATTTAGGAAGTCTGGAATGGGGCCTGTGATTCTGCATTTCAGCAAGCTTCTGGATGATGCTGATGCTGCTGGTCCATGAACCACACTTAGAATAGCGTGATTCCAGAATAACTTCATCCAATTCTCTTCACCCTTGGCTCTGCGCCCCTTCAGTTTGTCCTACATTTTGCATGTATAACTGGTATAACCTGCTCCACAAAGTGGAGCAGGTTCTCCTCCTACTTGGGAGGCTGAGGCGAGAGAATCGCTTAAGCCCAAGAGTTGGAGGTTACTGTGAGCTGTGACACCACTGCACTCTGAAACTCTGTCTCTAAAAAAGAAACAAAGAAAAGAAAAGAAAATATAGATCCCTTTTGTGATTCAGCCTTGCTTGTCCAGCTACCTGCATAGGCTGGGGCACCATAGCTCTTCATGGAAGAATTCCATTCTCAGTACCTCACTTTGGCTCCTTCAGCTTTCTCTCTTAACACCCTACACTTGTGCCTCAGACTACAAGAACCATGCCAGGACGGTCAACAGGGGAGGCAATTTCATCATTAACCACAGACTTGTGTCCAAACAGTCCTCTTTTTGTTTTGTGTTGAGCCTCAGATCACTAACCTACACTTTTTTTCCCTCAGGTTTTATTTCTGGGGTCTGAGCCAAAATAATCTTAGTCAACTGCCCTTCTCTCCATGGCTAAGTACTCAGATTCTTGGACTCCCTGGGATGTTACTGAAAATAAATCCATCTCTTTTCCCTCCCTTTTACTCTTTTCATTTCAGGTATTTCTAGGAAAGTCAAGCAGTCTAGAATGAGTCCCAAAAGGCTTGATTACACCCTAATCCCTGGACAAACATTGCTGATTTGCATTAAGTGTGTTTCAATCAAGAGCATCATTCCAGTGACTTCAAAGATTAGTTTCTATCAAAGGAAACTGTACTCTGCTACACATGTATTGCTTTGTAATGTCTTTTTTGCTGGTTTGTGTGTGTATGTTTTGGTTCATACAGATTCCATAGGGAAGGGACTTTGTCTCTATTTATTTTGTGTTTTGTTTCTTTTTTTTTTTTTGAGACAGAGTCTCACTTTGTTGCCCTCAGTAGAGTGCTATGGTGTCATAGCTTACAGCAACCGCTAACTCTTGGGCTTAAATGATGCTTTTGCCTCAGCCTCCCAAGTAGCTGGGACTACAGGCACCTGCCACAATGCCTGGCTATTTTTTTGTTGCAGTTGTCAGTGTTGTTTTAGGTGGCCCAGGCTGGGTTCAAACCCACCAACTTCAGTGTGTGTGGCTGGCACCATAACCACTGTGCTATAAGTTCTGAGCCTTCTTTTGGTTGAGGTTGCTGTTTTTTCTCCTCTGTTCATTCAACAATTTTTTTTTTTCAGATGGAGTCTCACTATGTTGCCCTTGGTAGAGTGCCGTGGCATCACAGCTCACAGCAACCTCCAACTCCTGGGCTTAAGCAATTCTCTTGCCTCAGCCTCCCAAGTACCTGGGACTACAGGTGCCCGCCACAATGCCCGGCTATTTTTTTGTTGTAGTTGTCATTGTTGTTTGGCAGGCCTGGGCTGGGTTCAAACCCACCAGCTCTGATGTATGTGTCTGGCGTCCTAGCTGCTAAGCTACAGGCACTGAGCTCAATTTTCTTTTTCTTTCTTTCTTTCTTTCTTTCTTTTTTTTTTTTTTTTTTTTTTTTGAGGCACAGTCTAATTCTGTCACCCTGGGTAGAGTGTCATGGGATTATAGCTCATAGAAACCTTAAACTCATAGACTTAAATGATTCTCTTTCTTCCCAAGTAGCTGGGACTATAGGCACCTGCCATAAGACCTGGCTAGTTCTCCTATTTTTAGTAGAGACAGGATCTAGCTCTTGCTCAGTCTGGTCTCTAACTCCTGAGCTCGAGCAATCCACCCGCCTCAGTGTCCCAGAGTGCTAGGGGTACAGGTGTGAGCCACAGAGCTTGGCTGATTCAACAATCATCCCATCTTTATTGGGAATGTGCTGTGTGCCAAGTGCCATATTAGGAACCGGGAATATGTAGATAAATAAGACAAACATAGTTATTGCCCTTATGGAACTTACTTTGTAGACAAGGATAATAAGTAATTATAGTGTCGTGAAGAAGAAGTCTGAGATGCTTTGAGAATGAGGGATGAGGGAACATTTCTTGAGGATGAGACATTTTTGCTACCATCTAAAGTCAGAGATTCTCAACCTGTGGGTTGCGACCCCTTTTTAACAATGAAAATACATTGTGGCATTAGAAAGGTTGAGAAACTTTAGATTCTAGATAGTGAATTGGATTTCAGCCAGGTGTGGTGGCTCATGCCTGTAATCTTAGCATTTTGGAAGGTTGAGGTGGGTGGATCTCCTGAATTCAAAAGTTTGAGGCCAGTCTGAGAAAAAGTGAGACCTTGTCTCTACTAAAAAATAGAAAACATAGCTAGGTGTTGTGGCAGGTACCTATAGTCCCAGCTACTCATGAGACTGAGGCAGGAGGATCGTTTGAACCCAAGAGTTTGAGGTTGCTGTGAGCTACAACGCCATAGCACTCTAGGCTGGTCTCTCCTCAAGACATGTTCTCTCATCCCTTATCACTCATTCTCATAGCATCTCATACTTCTTCTTCATAATACTATAATTACTTACTCGCATTGTCCACACTGGCAGTTCCCTGAGGGCAGTAACTATGTCTGTTTTATTTATCTATGTATCTCCACTTCCTAATATGCTGCTTGGCACACAGCACATTCCCAGTAAAGATTTGTTGAATGAGCTACGCTCTGTGGCTCACACCTCTAATGACCTAGTGAGACTCTTGTCTCAAAAAAAAAAAAAAAGAAAGAAAGAAAGAAAGAAAGAGAGAGAGAAAGAGATTTCAGCATATGATTTTTTTTTGGGGGGGGGAATGAATTGGAGCTGAATCTCAGAAAATACTCCTTCCCATAGGCCCCTATTGAGAAACAGTCAATTTTGTTTCTCAGGTGATCTGTCACCATTGGATAATAAATGCAAATACAAACATAGATACCGAAACCCCTAAAGAAACTATTCCAAATCACCATGAATTAAAATATTTTTAATTTTTGAAAGGATGCAAACACGAAATTTTTAAGTTTTGGAGGAGGATTAATAGGTCCTCAGAGAAGACATCTGTGGACCTGTAGTCTCCCCCTCTAGGTCTCAACCTGGGAAACACAGGACTAGGAAGGGGAGAAACTGTCAAGACTCAGAAATGGGGCTTGGCACCTGTGGCTCAATCGGCTAAGGCGCCAGCCACATACACCTAAGGTGGCAGGTTCGAATCCCCAGCCCAGGCCTGCCAAACAACAATGATGGCTGCAACCAAAAAATGGC
>CAUYQV010063181.1:0-34990 GCA_963574575.1 Galagoides demidoff
TTTTTTTTTTTTTTTGAGACAGAGCCTCAAGCTATCCCCCTGGGTAGAGTGCCATGGCATCACAGCTCACAGCAACCTCCAACTCCTGGGCTCAAGTGAGTCTCCTGCCTCTGCCTCCCAGTAGCTGGGACCACAGGCGCCTGCCACAATGCCCGGCCATTTTTTGGTTGCAGCCATCATTGTTGTTTGGCGGACCCGGGCTGGGGATTCAAACCCGCCACCTTAGGTATACGTGGCTGGCGCCTTAGCCGATTGAGCCATAGGCACCGAGCCAGCTATTGACAATCTTTGAGGGCATCAAGACATTCTGCTTTTTCCACACTACCAGGTTCTTATGCAGGTGCTTTCATATCAGGAGCCTCTTCCCTCAACTCAAAACAGATATCTTTGTGGTTCACCTACTCCCCTCTACCAAGAAGTCTGCTGCCCAATGTAGTCAATATGGAGAGGGTGAGGTACACTGTTTTTTAGCTTATGGGTAGGTACCCAATGTGGTATGGCTGGCAATTTGGGTTGGTTGGATCTTAGGCCCTGGGAGAGTGCTCAGGTGGCCAGCAATGGTGGATTAGGTTAGATAATTCCCAGGGACCAGCCCCTCAGCAGGGAGGGGACCAGACTGAGATCAACCAGGAAAACTTGTTCTTTAGGCTACCCAGGTTAACTTCCTGGCTATAAAAGTGAAGGAATCAAGAGAAATGAAGAAATATGGGATTTTGTACAATGCCAAAACACAAGAATCATAGGTATCCTCAAGGGAAAAGAAAAAGAAGCAAAAAGCATTTTTAAAAAACCTATTTGAGGGAATAATGAAGGGAAATTCCCTGGTCTTGGACATCCATATTCAAGAAGGTCATCAAACTCCCAGAATATTTACAGTAGAACCTCTGTAAGTTGACTACCCAAGGTAGTATAACAAATTGGTCAACATGAAGAGGAGTCAACATAAGGAATTAGGCCTACTGTGCTAATATGTACATGTGGTATATATCAGGTCTATGAAAATTAGGTAAACTTCAGGAAGTGGTCAGCTATGGAGGTTATGCTGTATTGCATAGAACATCACCAAGACATACAGTCATCAGTCTGGACAAAGTCAAAGTGAAGAAAAAAAGTCCACAAGCTGAAAGGTGAAATCATCTTGTAATTTACAAAGGAGGACCCACCAGACTAACAGCAGACTTCTCAGAAGAAACTTTACAAGCCAGAATAGAAGTGGGTCCCATCTTCAATATTCTTAAACAAAATAACTGTCAGCCAACAATTTTGTATCATAGAAAAGTTTCATAGTTAAGAAGAAGTAAAATCGTTCCCATACAAGCAAATATTAAAAGAATTTGTTACCACTAGACATGCTTGCTCTATAGGAGATGCTCAAAAGTGCCTAACCAGTGAACAGTCTGAATTAAACAGGGTAAAAACACTTAAAAGTAAAAATTCACAAGTCTTAAAACTTATAAAACTCTTACTACAACAACTCTTATAATCTTATAACTCCCTATAACACAAGGGAAAAGACAAAACAACTAGGCAACAATTAACAGAATGACTGGAAAAGTATCTTTCAATATTAACATTGAAGAAAATGATCTAAATAACTCACCTGAAAGATGTAGATTAAGACAATGGATTAAAAAAAAATGCACAACCCAAATATCTGTTGTCTCCAAAAAATCCATTGAAATCACAAGGAGTCTCATAGACTCAAGGTAAAAAAGAGGGGGGAGAATATTGCATGCAAATGGAAACCAAAAGAGAGGAAGAGCAGCTACTCTTATGTCATATAAAACAGATTGTAAATCAACAACAGTACAAAAATGACTAAAATGGTCATTATATGATAAGGGGATAAATGCAGCAAGAAGAGGTAACCATCCTAAGTATATATGTACCTAACACTGGAGTTCTCAGATTCTTAACACAAATATGACTAGACCTAAAAAGTGAAATAAACAGCAACATAATAACAGTAGGGAATTTCAACACATATTGTTAGAACTAGACAGATCATTCATTAAGGGAAAAATCAACCAGAAAACATGGGACTCAAATGGGACTTTAGAACAAATGGACCTACCAGACACTGACAGAACATTCTTCCCCAAAACCATAGAATATACATTCCTCTCATTGTTCATAGGACATTTTGCAATACTGAGTTTATATTAAGCCACAAAACAAGTCTCAGCATATTTTCTTTTGGGGGGGTGGAGAATCTCACTTTGTCACCCTCAGTAGTGGCATGAAGTCATAGCTCACAGCAACCTCAAACTCTTGGGCTCAAGCAATCCTCTTACCTCTCCCTCCTGAGTAGCTGGAACTACAGGTGCCTGCCACAATGGCCAGCTTTTTTTTTTTTAGAGACAGGGTCTCACCCTTGCTCAGGCTAGTCTCAAACTCGTGAGCTCAAGCAATCCACTCACCTCAGCCTCCCAGAGTACTAGGATTATAGCCATAATCCACCACACCTGGCAGTCTCAGCACATTTTTAAAAACTGAAATTAGACCATGTATCTTCTAGATTACAGTGGAATAAAGCTAGAAATCAAGTCCAAGAAGAATTCCCAAAACTATACAAATATGTAGAAATTAAATAGTCTGCCTTTGAATGATCTTTGGATCAATGAAAAACCAAAATAGCAATCGAACAAATTTTTTAATGAAATGACAGTGGTAATGCAAGCTACCAAAATCTCCATGATAGCAAAAGCAACTAAAATGAATGTTCATTGAACTAATTGCCTACATTGAAAAGACAGAAATATTATAAAGTTATAAAGTAACATCCTAATCGTATACTTCAGAGAATAAAAAAAAGAACAAACTTAACCCAAAGGCAGCAGAAAACAAGAAATAACAAAGATCAGAGCAGAACTAAATGAAAAGGAAACCACATACATAATACAAAGGACCAATGAAACAAAAAGTATGTTCTTTGAAAAGATAAACTAAATTGAGAGACCACTACTAAAATTAACCAAAAAAGGAAGAGAAAGGATTCAAATAAGCTTAATCAAAAATAAAGGGAGAGAGATAAACATAAAGCATGGCTAAATTGGAAAAAAGGAGGTCAAACTATGGTTGTATGCTGATGACATGATCTTTTATCTAGAAAAACAACCCTAAAGACTTCTCCAAATGACTCCTAAAGTTGATATATAAATTCAGTAAAGCCTCAGGTTATAAAATTAATATGCACAAAGAAGTAGCATTTCTATATACTAATAACAGCCAAGTTGAAAATCAAATCAAGAAGTCAATAGCATTTACAATAGCTGAAAAGAAATTAAAATATCTAAGAATATAGAAAAACAAGGTGGTGAAAGATATCTACAAGGAGAACAAAATAACACTGAAGAAAGAAATCACTGATGACACAAACAAAGGGGAAAGCATCCCATACACCATGGGTCAAGAGATTCAGTATTGCTAAAACATCCTTATCCCACAAAGGGATTTATAGATTCAATGCAAACCAGTGTCATTTTTCACAGAATTAGAAAAAACAATCTTAAATTTTATAGTGAATCAAAAAAGAGCTTGAGCAGTCAAAGCAATCCTGAGCAAAAAGAATAAATCTGGAGATATCATTTTACCCAACTTCAGATTATACTACAAGGCTATAGTAACCAAAACAGCATGGTTTTGGTATAAAAGTAGACATACATGAATGGAACAGAATAGAGAATCCAGAAATAAAAACCACATACCTACAACCAAATTATTTTCCACAACCCAGACTAAAAGATACACTGGGGAAAGTCAATCCTATTCAACAAATGATGCTGGGAAAATTGGGGAGCCACACACAGAAGGAAACTGGTTCCCATACACAAAATTAACTCAAGATGGGTTAAAGACTTAAATGTAAGACCTGAACCCATAAAAATCCTAGAAGGAAACTTAGGAAAAACTCTCTTAGACATTGGCCTAGGCAAGGAAGTATTGCCCACAGGCATTTATATGTACAACAAAAACAGAAGCAAGTAAATGGGACTTGTTCAAATTTAAAAACTTTTAAAAATTTATGCATGACAAAAAAAATAGACAGCCTACAAAATAAAAGGAAGTGTCATAAACTGTATACCAGCAAAGAACTAATATCCACAATCTACAAGGAACTCAAATAAATCTGCAAAAGAGAAGCAAATATCCCCATTAAAAGTGGGTAAAAAACATAACTAGATATTTTTTGAAAGAAGAGATACAAGTGACCACAAACATGGAAAAATGCTCAACATCACTAATTATCAGAGAAATGCAAATTACAGCCACAATGAGACCCCTTTTACCCCCTCAGAAGGTCATTATTAAAATGTAAAACAAAACAAAACAAACAAAAAAATTAAACATAGCAGGGCATTGTGGTGGTCGCCTATAGTCCCAGCTATTTGTATGTGTGGGGGTTAGGGGGAGTTAAGACAAAATGATCTCTGAAGCCCATGAGTTTGAGGTTGCCGTGAGCTAGGATGCTAAAGCACTCTATACAGGTCACAGAGCAACATTCTATCTCAAAAAAAAAAGGTAAAAAAATATTGATGTGAAAGCAGTGAAAAGAGGCCACATATTCACCATTAGTGGGAATGTAAATTGGTATAATTTTCTGTGGAAATCAGTGTGGAGATTTCTCAGAGAACTAAAGTAGGCCTACCTTTCAATCCACAAACCCCATTTGTGGGTATCTATCCAAAGGAAAGGAAGAAATCATATTTTTTAAATATACTATACATATTTTCAAAGACATGTAATCAATCTAAGTGCCTATTAACTGAAAACTAGATACAGAAAATGGGATATATATATGTGTGTGTATATATATGTATATATACCATGAAATACTACCCAGCCATAACAAAGAATGAAATAATAGCTTTCTCAGAAATTTTGCATGGAAATGGAAGCTATAATCCTAAGTATCTCAGAAATGGAAAAACAAATATTACACATTCTCACTTATAAGGGGAGCTGAGAAAATGGGTATACATGGTCACACAGAGTGGTATAAGGAACTTGGACATTCTGAAGAAGGGATGTTGGTAGACTGGTAGAAGAAGGGGCATCAAAACTGTATATTGAACCTGATGGTACACTACTCAGGTGACAGTACTCTAAAAGCCTTGACTCCACCATCATACAATTCATCCATGTAACAAAATCCACCTGTCCCTCCTAAATCTATTCAAATGAAATAAATGAAATATTTATTATTGTTGTCATTATTAACACCATCATCACTTGTTATTTTCCTTATCATCACCAATACTGTCACTGTAATTTTATCACCTTAAGCACCATTACTACTACATAATAAAAATAGATACTCTTCTTCAGGCATTTACCATGTGCCAGATGCCTCTCAGGAGCTGGCTGATCTTTTTTGGTAAAGAGACAGACAGTAAATATTTTAGGTTTTGTGGACCATACTATCTCTGTCACAACTATTCCTCCCTGCCATTGTAAGGGAAAAGCTGGCATAGAAAATATGCAAGTAAAGGGGTGTGCCTGTGTTCCAATACAACTGTCAGCCTGGAGGGTCACAGTCCCAATGTGCATGCACAGCAGGAGTGGGTCATGCTCACCTCCTGATTGCCATCGGAGCAGTTTTCAAGTACTCTCTGGGCTAGTCATAAATCATTTTGTAAGTCCCAAATGCTAAATGACTTGCATTTGAAATTCCACATGTTTTTAAAAGGCTGCTCATTTTAGCAACTAATGAGCTGTTTGACCTTAAGATACAATTCTTTATGTTGCCAGACCCCAGGTTTTCCATCTGCAAAACATAGCTGCCGGCCTACACCCATGTTTTCAAATCGTAAGTCATGACTATGAGTGAGTCCCGTTTGCCTTTAAAAAAAAAAAAAATCAGAAAAGACAAAGAGTAGAATGGAACAGAATCAAATTTAACAGAATATATCTGAATAAACACTATTTCAGAGACTCTGATTTTGTGGTTCACAAATTTGAAAAGCACTGGACCAGATGATCTAAGAGCTCCAAGATATTCAACGTGCAGCTTTAAGATATGCAATAACTCTATAACCTAGTCTCACTGCAATAAAACCACTCAACCGCCTACTGAGGTGACAGAAAGTCAATAGGATTGTAATTCTTATAAATTCTCTTAGAGCCCCAGTGTCTTGCAATTATTGAGAAACGGTTTTAAACCATTCTATTATTATATTATAAATTTTATTATAACTCTATTATATCATTATTATAATAATCTTATAATACGATTAGTATATTAGCAGTAATAATAGTGTTGCCATGCTATTATATTAACAAGTATAATTAAATATATTTTGATTGGGAAATAGGATCAATAATGAAATAAGTTCTCCAAAACTCACCTGACTTTAGTGGTACTACTTGCCTATGTATAAATAAAACAATAATATCAAATAAGATGTCCACAGCCTTCAAATATGGAACCATTTTAAAACGATTTGAACTTGTACCAAGATATATAAAAAGAGGAAAACTTGCTAGTTCTTGTTTTCATTGAAAGGATACAGTACACACTATTCCTAGGCCGATAATTATGATTTGCATTAAAATTGCAATTCATCAGTATGTAGAACAATCCAGCCCAAAAAACTCAGCCCTTTTGGTCCCATGTTCATCTGGAAGCCCTGGAGGAAATAAGGGCTCATTTGTAAAAATGGTAGTGCTGGCGTGTGTAATAAATGTAATGAAAAGGACAGGAAAGACACTTTAAGAATTCACGTTCTGAAATTGAAACCCATTCTATTTTTAATCCTCTCTCTTGGGTATTTAATTCCAGATCCTAGTCAAGTCATATTGTACAAAATATCCAGGTTGACAAATTATCAGTGCTTCACTTAGCTGCAATTTCCCTTCTGGAAACTATCTTTGTGAATTAATATTCAGAAACACAAGCGCGGTTTAAAGCAATCTCACTGAATGGAGAAATGACTCTGAAAACTGAAGGATTAATAGCAGAAATCACAAAATTAACTTTATACAAAAAAGCAAGGCAGTAAATAATAATTTTTAAATGTGTTAAACATTTACAAATTCTCAAATAACAAATGTGAGTATAATTTTAAAAGCTCTGTAAATAGAGGCCTGGGGTTTAAGAGGATCACAGTTGATTCTGGGAGCAGCGTCCAACCTCAGTATGCTTTCCCAGACATGAAGGATCAAGTCATGGCCCACTCTCCATTGCAACTGGGGGATAGTTAGATTTCTTTGACAATAATAGTATCACTTTTAGAAGTCAATGATGTTTCTTCCATAAGATTTTGAAAATATACCCTTCTTCCTATCTAGGAAAGACTAGACCAAAATCTCTAGGCTATATTCCTTGAATAAAATGTCCCCGTTCACCATTTTACCCATATTCAATTGCTAAACAATTGCTTGCTTTCAATATTAAAGAAAATAAAATATTGGAAACATTGGTATTCAATAGGAAAAGAAAGTAATATTCAGACCAAATTAACGAAATAAGATTTTAAGAGACCTCAGCTATTAGATGTCTCCCTTCAAGGAATATAGATGCACGGGATGTCTCCAAAAACAAAGATCTACCTGCCCCAAATGTCAATATTCTTAAGGGTGACAAACCCTACTCTACAGTGTTTTTCTCACAAAAAGAAAGAAAAGAAAGAAGATTGGAACCTTAACTTGAACAACCAACAAAGACACGCAGATAAAAGAAGCATATAAAAAGATGTTTAATATCATATGTCATTAAGGAGTTGTAAAATTACAACAATGGAATTCAACACCATGTATTCATTATTGCAGCATCATAAAGAATAGCCACAACATTCTGTAGTGAGATACCACCACACACCTGCTAGAATGGCCCAAATCCAAAGCACTGACAAGAATGTGGAGCAATAGGAACTCTCATTCTTTGCTGGTAGGAATGTAAATAGTACAGCCACGTCAGAAGACAGTTTGGCAGTGTCTCAGAAATTTGAACATATCTTACTGTAGATCCAGCAATTTCATTCCTTGATATTTACTCAAATGAATTAAAAATTTATGTCCATACAAAAATCTGCACACTGAAACTCATGGCAGTCTTAATTATAAGCCAAAACATAGAAGCCACCAAGATATCTCTCTTGATGAACAGATAAATGAACTGTGGTATATTCAGACAACCAGAATATTACTCAGTGATAACAAGATAAGAATGTCAAGTCATGTAAACATGTGAAAGAAAATCTTCATTACTCAGTCAAATAAGCCAGCCTGTAAAGGCTATATACCTAGGATATGACTCCCACTATGTGACATTCTGGAAACAGCAAAACCATGGAGATAGTAAAAAGATAAGTGGTTGCTAGGGTTTGAGGGGAAGGAGCAATAAATTGGTGGAACACAAAGGATTTTTTAGGCCAGTGTAACTATTTTGTATGATACCACAATGGTGGACACATGTTGTTATACATTTGTCAAATCCCATCCAAGGAACAACATCATAGGTTCATTGACTGTAACAAAGGTACCACATTAGGGGGGATGTCAGCAGGACAGGAGATGGTGCATATGTGAAAATAGATATGCAGGAATTCTCAGTACTTTCCACTCAATTTTGCTGTGTGCTTTCAAACTTCTCTCAAAGTTTATTAATTTTTTTAAATGACAAAATATGAATACCTAAAATGGAAAACCCAGAAAGAATAAAGCTGTCAAATGGGCTAACTGGTCATGGAGGTAGGATTACCTTCCTGGGGAGGACTCAGGAATGTTGAGTCTGTTGGACAGCAACAGAGAATAAGCCTTAATTATTGAACATAACTCGCATGTCTCATGACAGTCTTGTAAGATAGGTGATGCACTTCACACAGCTATCTGAGCATTTTCGGGTGGAAGAGTCATGGTTATCAGCAAAGGAAAAGTTAAGAAGAAAGCTTACATCTTGCAAGAACTAGATACTTTCTGAAGGTGGAAAGTCAAACTGAGAATTGCTGCTTATGTTTCTTCACAGGTTTAACATCCGAAGCAGAAGAAAAGAAATGAGAAAATGAACAAAACTGATAAATCATTCAGTTCACTTAAATTTCTGAAAGAATGACACTTCCAAATTGGAGACAAGGTTATTCAAAAGGAGGATATTTACTGTCAGCAAAGATGAATGAGAAAATTGGGTGTGGTGGTATGCAGACCCCAAAGAGGACCCTACCGCTGAGAGGGGGCTCAATTCAGGGACTTAAGTCAAAGGAATTGGATCAAGTTCAACTTCATTCAGAGAATATAGTGATGGCCTAGTTTTGTTACAGTATCACAGTATTAAAAATGTCCAAGGTTGACAGAGGTTCAAACTAGATACTTTAAAAACATTCTAAAGTATGTTCAGTGTAGATTTTAGTTTACAAAATAACCTCAATATTTGGGCTAAACTCAAGCCAATTTCTTTTTTGTGGGGGGAATCCCTATTCAATAAATGGTGCCGGGATAATTGAATAGCCACACATAAGAGACTGAAGCAAGATCCACACCTGTCACCACTCACAAAAATCAATTCACAACGGTAACAGACTTAAATCTGAGGCATGAAACTATAAGAATTCTAGAAGACATTGGAAAAATTCATACACATATCAGCTTAGGCAAATAATTTATGAAGACCCCAAATGAAAATTATTTAAGTCTATATGGTATCATGGGATGTCGTCACTGGGGAACCGCCCCAGGGCAGTGTCCTGTAAGACCTGCGGAACCAGCAGCTATCAATTGGGAAAATGAAGTAAAAGCAATGAGCGATAAAGAGATAGGACACTCAGAATAGAGTTTTAAAAGGTGGGACACAGGGAACCACGGCTAGCTTGTGGGGCTTCAGCAAGTGGCCCTGAGTGTTTGTTCCACCCAGCTTTTATTGAAGGCTATTTTCTTATTTAGCCGAGGGGATAAACTGAGGAAGGGAGCAAAAACATCAGCAGTTTTCATGAGTAAGCATGTTAGTTCTTATTCTATCTGTAATCAGCAACTTTATGGGTCTGGGCAGCCTTGAGAAATCCAGAGCCTGAGCCTATTGTGGGGGCAGCCTCCTGTCTGCGGTCATACACAGAGGTCCCTGGGGGGAGGTTAGACCCCTCTAGTTTCTCTGTGGAGCAGACATGGTGGCATCAGTTCTTCTCTGAAGAATCAGTGGAAAAGAGGAATTTTTTTTCTTATCTCCACCCAGAGGCATTTTTCCTCCGTGGTTATGGTACAACCCCTCCTGCCCATATCTCAGGGTTCAAGCTATTCCCTTGATTTCTGCCTTGGCCATAGTACAAATTGCCACAATGGGTCTTTTCTTTGACTATTGACTAGGCAGGGGTTGGCCTGGTTAATGTTCTTTCTCAGACCTTGCACACAGCTTCTGCTATGGCCATTATTCTTCAGAGTGCTTACAGACCCAGCAGGGGTGTTTGTCAGCTGTCTCCCTTACAGGCAAGCCTTCTAGGAAAAGCAGGAACTGTTCAGACATGTAATTTAACTGTTAGTCTAAAAGTAAGCTAGGTAAATTGTTTTTACTCTGGCTTGTTCAGCTTATTTCTCTGTTTCCCCCCTTTCTGGGGCATTTTCCCTTTCCAAGAATGGGGTCTTTGGTCCCCCATTCTCCCTGCAGTAGTGTTTTTACTTTCTTTGTTTTTGAGATGATTCTGATTTTTGTTCCTAAATGATGCTAAGAGTCAGGTATAAGAATTTTGTAAAAGGGGTATTCTGAGAGTTATAGCTATGGTATATGAGCCATCTATCAGAATTAGAACTATCCTAAAACCCAGGTCTTTCAGCTAACCTCTCAAGCTCAAAACCTAAATGTGTATTCAATCACGTTCCACATTTCATTAAAAGAAAAGGTACAACTTTGTTCTGGGTAGATGCCTAGTAATGGGATTGCAAGGATCAAATGGGAGATCTAATTTGAGTTCTTTGAGGATTCTCCATACTAGTTTGTAGTCCCACAAAGTATACGTTTTTATTGTTGGGGATTCATTGAGGGCACAAAGAACCAGGTTACACTGATTGCATTTGTTAGGTAAAGTCCCTTTTACAATTGTGCCCCACTCCCAAAAGATGTGTCACACACTGGACCCACCCCATCCCTCCTTCCCTCTCTTTGCTGTCCCCTTCCCCCACCCCCACCATGTACTAGTCATTAATGGTCCTCATATCAGAATTGAGTACCTAGGATTCTTGATTCTCCATTCTTGTGATGCTTTACTAAGAAGAATGTGTTAGAACACACCTAAAGCATCACAAGAATGGAGAAGCAAGAATCCAATGTACTCAATTCTTATATGAAACCAGCAGATGGTCTAATACACACCCACAAAGAGAAAAACTCAAATCCATTCAAGGTGGAGGGCAGGGGGGAGGAGGGAGTAGGGAAAGGGGCGGACAGAGGAGGATAGGTATGCTCCCACTTAATGGGCATGATGTTAGGATGTATGGCACCATCTTTTGGAGGTGGAACACAATTTATAAGATTATAAGAGGGACATTACCTAACATATGCAAACATTGTAAGCTAATTCTTTGTACCCTCAATTAACCTGAAACAATTTTTATAAAAGTATACTTTTTTATAAAAAGAAAGAAAGAAAGAAAGAAAGAAAGAAAGAAAGAAAGAAAGAAAGAAAGAAAGAAAGAAAGAAAGAAAGAAAGAAAGAAAGAAAGAAAGAAAGGGGGAAAGAGGGAAAGAAGGAAGGAAAGACAGACAACTTTGAATCCTGGGAGCAAACTGTCCTGTAGCTTTGGGATATAAAACTGACCAGGTAATATAAAGTACCAGGCTGCCCAAAATTCAAGTTTAGCTAAGATAATTCTGATGGTATTTATGTCCTAGAAATAGGTATTTTAGCCTTGTTGAAATATTTTTTTATTGTGGAAGAAGTTTTCATTAATTACGTTACTCAGTGTGCCAACATATGTAGAGAATCTCTGCAAACTCAAGTTTATCTTTTAAATCCTGAGATAATCTATTAATTCAACTAAAACCCATAGGAACCAAACCAAACAAAACAGGTTTCTTTGAAAAGAGAGAGACTTTTGTTCTATTTTTGTTATAGGAACAATTTTTTTCTTAAAAATCCTCCATAATTTTAAGTCTAAATATTTTATCCCCCCTTTTTTTTCAGGTTCCACTAAAAATCATTCAAATTCTTTGCTGCAGGTCTCAAAAAAACGTTTAATTTGGTAAAATGATTTTTGTTCTTCTGGGTAGATGCCTAGTAATGGGATTACAAAATCAAATGGAAGGTTTACTTTTAGTTCTTTGAGAATTCTCCATACTTCTTTCCATAGAGTCTGTATTAGTTTGCAATCCCACCAGCAGTGCAAACGCTCTCCCTTCTCTCCATGTCCATGCCAGCATCTACAGATTCAGAACTTTGTGCTGCGGGCTAATGTTGCTGGAGTTAGGTGATATTCTAGAGTGTTTTTAATTTGCATTTCTCTGATGATTAAGGACAATGAGCATTTTTTTCATATGTTGGCCATTTGTCTGTCATCTTCAGAGAAGTTTCTTCTTACCCGCTCATAAATGGAGTTGTTTTCTCCATGGACATTTGCACCAGAATGTTTCTTGTGGCTCAATTCACAGTTGCCAAGATGTGGCAGCAATCCCAAGAGCCCATCAACCCATGAATAGATTAGCAAACTGTGGTATATGTATACCATAGACTACTGTTTACCCATAAGAAAAGATGGAGACTTTACATCTTTTGTGTTTACCCAGATGGAGTTAAAGAACATTCTCCTTAGTAAAGTATCTCAAGAATAGAAAAAAAAGGTATCCAATGTATTTAATACTAATATGAAACCAGTATATAAACAACTACATGAAAGAAAAAACACAAGTATAGTCTAGCAAGGAGGAGAGGAGAGGAAAGAGGAGAGGGGGAGTGTGTGTGGGGGGATGGAGGTAACTGGCAGGATTTCACCCGATGTGTACAATGTGAGGGTGTTCAACACACCCCCAGGGTGAAGGGCTCCACTACAACTTGAACTTTGCCTTAGAAATGAAAACAATGTCACCTAAACATTTGTATCCTCATATTAATCTGAAATTTAAAAACTAATTAAAAAATAATAAAAACACAAACACAGAGGAAAGTTGATATGTGACCCCTGCATCTATCACCATTACCCTACTCCAGTCCACTATACAAAGACCATTTCAATTGCCCATGAAATTAAATGTATACTTTGCTCTCTATGACAGTGATTTCTACACTTTTAGATTTTATGCACTTTTAAAAATGTTAAATAAATTTGGGAAATGCAAAAAAAAAAAAAGGTTTAATTTGGGAGAGACACAGTCATCTCCATGGTTCTGGAGTATAGACTCACCCATAAAATAATTTCAGTACATATTTCAATTATATGAGCATCTGTTTGTCTATTTACTATGCACATATACTCTTGGATAGTATAGTGAGAAGAGAAGCTTCATAACTTTCCCTGTGCCCTAGCAGATTCACCAGCACAACAATTGAGATGAGTCTAATCAATTATGAGATAACTCCAATAGGTATAACTGCAGCTATTCAAGAATGGGGGCTGATTTTGACTTACCATGTTTTTTGAGCATCATAGCAACTGGTAAATGATACTCAACAAAGTCGAAAAGTCAACCAGCCCTAACATTTGACAGACAAATGTGCTTTGGGAGACATTGTTCAAAAGTCCTATAATTAAAAGAATGAAATAGAGATGGTGAGAATAGGAGGCATTTATCTTCATGTAAAAGATTAAATAATGACATGGTCTTTGTGGTAGGTCTTTCACCTCTGTCAACTCTGGTATCGAGAGTGTCTCATCTACCATGGAACACCAGGGAAAGCATAAAAAGATAAAATAAATCAATAACTTTGTAAGCCCTGTATTTATGTGCTTTTCCTAGCCCCTTGGAACTCCCACTTAGGTCAGATTCACACCTCTTCCTTCTCTGAATCTCCAGCAGCTTACTTTTGATATATTCAGGTGCCTCAGGGACCTAGCAGAATTTTCTCTTTCCCTATGATTTTCTTCAGAAAACACAAACTCCTCTGCTACAATTTTAAAACCACCTTTTGTAAACTAAATGTAGAAAGTTTAGAAAATACATTAGCATAAGAATATACACACTTCCACTTTGGAACAAGAGCAAAATTATAATAAGAATAATACCATGGCCCTTTCTGAAGACTCCAGAAGGGAGCTGCTCAGCTCAGTAAGTTGAGTTAAATAATGAGTAAGTTCATCCTACCCAGGTGTTCTCCCTCTGGACACTTTTCCCCAAGCAGAGCTTCAGGCTCTGCAGAGAGTCTGGTTGCTGGCTGGCAGATGGGCCTTCTGGCAATAGGCAAGGATCTCACACAGCAGAGGAGTTTTTTAAAAAAAAAGCAAAAGCATTTTTCCCATAAACAGCTGAAAATATCTTGTGCTTTTTAAAACTTTTCTTAATCAGTTCAGCAAATGACAGCATCACCCAGACCAAGTCCTCTTTTATTTTTATTTAGGCAAAATAATGTCCTCACTACCCATGAGAGCCAGGAGCTTGGACCCTCTTCCTTCTGATTCCCCCACACTTCAGAGGGCAGGTGGTCTCCTAAGGAATCATCAAGAGCTTTCAAAGGTGTCCTTAGTTACCTGAAATCTCTTGCCCTCTTTTACTAGACTCATTTCTCTTTGCTCTCATTGTTTTCTGCCCAATTTCCTTTTCTCCATTTCCTTTTTCAAGCAAGTCACGTAGCTTTTTCTTGAAACACTTTATCTGGATAAAACCACCTACCTCAATTTAGTCATTGAGTCATTAGAATGGACTCATTCTTATCAGTAGATAAGCAATCTGAATCTCACAGCTATTTGCCCCATCTTTGAAACTCCTACCTCCAACAGCCGTTTATACACCTAAGGTAAATTTTGTAACATCTCCTGGTCCTGCACTTTTGCAGTAGCAGAAGAATCATAGCAGTTGTTCTGGCTTTGACATGAAGTAAGTATGGGCCTTCCAGAACCGTTCCTTATTTCTGTTGACCCAACCATGTTCATTTACACGTTGTTTGTTCAATAAATGGTGACTAAGCACTAGCTAGGGGGCAGGCATTATTCTGGACTCTGGGGATGCAACTATGAACTAAACACTCAAAATCCCTGCTCTCCTTTTGCCTCTATTTTAGAAGAGTGAGACAGAGGACAAAGTAAATAATGAAGTTCCAGAATGTATTAGAGTGTGATCATGCTAAGAAACAAAAGCATGGAAGATAAGGCCAGGGAGTACCAGGAGATGGAGGGGGGAGTACAGCAGATTTAAATAGGTTGGACAGAGGAGGCTTCCTTGAGGTGACTTTTCAGAAGAGGCTTGAAGGAAGTGAGGACATAAACCACACAGACGTCTAAGTGGAAATACTGCAGGATGAGGGAACATTAAAACCAAGACCCAGAAGTGGGAGGATATCTGACATGGTGTATGGGTGGGAGACAGAGGCTGGTGTGGCTGAGCAGGTGACCCTGGGGAAAAACTAGAGGGGGTGAAGCAGGAGTGTTTGAAAACAGGGGCCAGATTCCCATGGCCTTGTGGGCCATTGTACAGACTTTGGCTTTTATTCTGAGTGAGACGGAAACCTGTGAAAATAGTAACAGCAAAACAATAACATAATTTCACTCCCCAGAAGCAATGGACATATCAAGCACCAAAGTGTGGTTTCCTATGTGCCACACTCTCGCAAAACAAACCAGGGGTCCTTGGAGAAATGGCTCATTCCAAAGTTGAATCAAAAGAAGCACAAGGTGTTTTGGGTTTAGGAGCTCATATACTAAAATTAGAATGATACGGTCCCTGTGCACACGAATTCATGAAGTGTTTCATATTTCTTTTGAAAGTCCTAAAACAACAGATGCTAGTGTGGATGTGGAGAGAAAGAAACTCTAACACTCTGCTAGTGGGACTGCAAACTAATATGACCTCTGTGGAAAATTATATGGAGAAACCTCAAAGAACTTAAAGTTGACCTACCGTTTGATCCAGCAATCCCCTTCCTTACACAAAGGGAAAAGGGTCAGTTTATAAAAAGGAGACTTGCTGGCTTAGCACCCATAGCAGTGGTTAGGGCACCGGCCACATGCACCAGGGCTAAAACTGGTGTTTGAACCTGGCCCCAGCCTGCTAAACAAAAATAGCCACTGTGCCAGGTGCCTGTAGTCCCGGCTTCGAGGAGGCTGAGGCAAGAGAATCACTTGAGCCCAAGAGTTGGAGGTTGCTGTGAGCTGTGACACAGTGGGCAACAAAGTCAGACTCTGTCTCAAAAAAAAAAAAAAAATGATAAATACTAAATAAATAAAAAGAATACCTGCACTCAAATGTTTATGGCAGCACAATTCATAAAAGCAAAGACCTGGAGACAACAGTACATGAAAGGATTGAAGAAATGTGCTCTGTGTAGACCATGGATGCGGAGTATTACTCAGTCTTTTAAAAAAGTGGTAATCTAATATCTTTTTGAACAACCCGCAGGAAACTAGAAATCATTCAGGGGTAAATTCACGCCCATTGGGTACAGTGTACACTACCTGGGTAAAGGGCACCATTATAACTTTGACTCAATCTGTACAAAGTATGTGTAAACAAAATGTGTATGCCCTAATATTCTGAATTTTTTAAAAAAATATCTAAAGTAAAACATCACAAGCATTCACAAGGTAATGCTAAAAATTACACATATACACATAAATGGGGCGAGAAGGAGCAAGAACCCCAGTTTGGACATTTTAGGCTGGGGAGGTCTCGTAGAAATTCAAGTCCAGGTGCATAGTATGAAGATGGGTAGATGAGCCCAGAGTTGGACTAGAAGGCTTGTGTGAAGAGAGCAGGGTGGGCATTATCAAAACAGACAGCACGGAAAGCTTTGAGGTTGAATTATGTCACCTAGCCAAGGAGTAAACGCAAATAAAAAACAAATGAGCAAATACACAAAAGTCGTAAATGTGAGGAGGATGAAATCTGAAAAATAAGGAGGGTTCAGAGAAAACAGACAATAGCTCAGTTTTTCTAGGACTTGGGGCACGTGAATGCGAGCATGGAGGTACGGTCTGGCCCAGCAGGTCAGGAGAAAATGCAGAAGGTCTGAAATGCAGCCTCAGAAGATGCCTCCTTAGGAAGCAGAAGACGTGAGAGCAGCAGATGTAGATGTAGTTGTCTTTGTCTGTGTGTGTTGCTATAATGGAATACCTAGGACTGAGTCATTTACGAAGAAAAGAGGGTTATTTGGCTTATGGATCTGCCGCCTGCATGAAAAGCTTGGTGCAGGCATCTGCTCTGCCCAGGACTTCAGGAAGCTTCCACTCACTGCGGGAGGACGAGGGGACCTGAAGTGTGCACACCACATGCAAGAGAGAAGCTGGGTAAGGGGCGGGAGGTGCTGGACGCTTTAACAATCAGTGCTGGTGGGAATGAACAAGAGTGAGAACACTCTCTTTCCCAAGAGGAGGGCATGAAGCCTTTCGGAAAGACCCATCCGTCAGATTTCAACGTGGGATATATAGGGAACAGTATACAGACTGCACCAGCAGTCATCAACAGAGAGCAACCTGAAGTTTCACCAGCTGAGGACACAGCAAGGCTCTGGGGAAAACATAAAAATAAAGGTGGTAAGATGAGGCCTAGAACTCTGGGGGCCTGAATAAGAAAACAAACGTGAATAGATGCTGTGTGCGGACCACCGCTAGTGGGCAGCTCCTTAAATGAGTGACCTCTTCCAAGGAACCATCTGCCCTTGGCACGCTGAAGCCATCTCACAGGATACTGCAGCTGGACTCGTAAAACTGTAAAGACTCACTGCGCTGGGCTTCCATCCCTTAATCTCATTGATTCCTTGTGTTTATCTGTATCCTAGCTACCAGTGAGAAACACAATCGCCTCAAATAACCCCCGTGGAATTTTGACATGATCAGAGATGAGGATGACAATTGTCATATCATGGTAAATACCAAGTTAGAAGTTAATATGTACTTAATGCTTACTGTGTGCTAAATATTATTTATTAATTACTTTCTCATTTGGTCTTCACAAAAGCTCTTTTTAGTAAGTGGGAGTCCTAATACTCATAGATGGTTAAATAATCTCTCCCAAGGTCATAGCTAAGCAAACAACAGATCCAGCTCCTAGACACAGGTCTTTCTGCCCCACAACACGTGATCTTAATCATTATCACACAGCATTTCCAAGAGACGTGCCTCCCAGAGGTGGAGGAGTTAGAAACTATGGGGAAAGAGGAATAGGAGCGAGATGTCACTGTCATTTAGCACAGCCATGTGCCTCTGTTATCCATCTAAGGCGCTCTCATTTAGAGCCTATGATTTACTAAGGGTGAAAAGTGTCCCAGGGATGCAATTCCTAGTGAAAAGCTATCCACAGAGCATTTGAAATCAGATCTAACCACGGCACTGAGTCTTCCAAGAAGTGGGTGTTTGTTACAAGATCTGAACGCATTTCTAGAGTAACTCCTGGCATCATCTCAAAGAACCTTCAAGTCTTGACATATATAACTTTTAGACAGAAAGTAAATGAGGCAGAGAAAATTTTGCAGAAATTCACAGTGGCTGAATTTTGGGAACTGCTATTCACTCCTCCTCTGCTCCCTTGACTCTGAGATAAAAAGGCCTTTACAATAACCAGAATATGCTGGGAACAGTTAAAACCGTGCTACCCTGGGGGAACCAGAGGAAAGGCAATGAAATATACTAATCTTCTCGATTCAAGAATTCAAAGAAGAAGAAAAAAAGACATGAATTTTCAAAACAAAGGATGCATTCCTCTCCATGTTAACCTGAATCTAAAAACATTCCCAGCTTTGCACAAGTCCGCATAGCCACCTGCTGAAAAGTATAGAAAAGCAATTAAATCACTATGGAATGCATTCATGGTGGATTAGACAAATCCGCTTCTGCCTGTCTTGTTTCCCTTGCATTTAGGTAATATGATCCTGATCACAAGAACAATGCCTTGCAAATAAAAGCTACGGGAATGTTCAGCACCCATGTATTATTCCATCATCATCGGCTTGACACACCCAACAGCAGGCGTCATTATGTACAACACCACAATCAACATTGCTACCTTCACTTACTACTGTGGATAATTCTTAGTCTTAAGGAATATTAGGGGGGGAGAGACAGGTAATGAAACCTCGTATGTGCAGTCCTAAGCTTTTCTTGAAAAGTGTACAAATATGTGAGTGCCAGGTCAGAAAAGCCAGAAGAGAGAGGTAGAGAGAAGAGGGAGCAGCTGGGGAGAGCGAGAGAAAGTTTAAGGAAGGACAAAGGGGAAACCGGAACTGTGGCTTCTGTATTTTGTAACCACAATGCATAACTAAGAATATGTTAAGAAACTAGAATTACATTTGGAAACTATTTCAAGATCAAAGCCTTTAAAGCATGGTACATTTTTACATTCCCAAGTTCTCCCTACTTAAATTTTTTTTTAAATTAAAAAATTATATATAACCCACATTTAGTCTTAAAACGTTACAGTTTAAATGCAAAGCGATTCTTCTAATTTATGGTGCTCCTTCCCACCCACCTTGTCTCATTATGTAAAGTTATAGTAAGATCAACTTTTCCTGGAGCAGTTCCAAAGCTCAGCATGCATCAGTCCTTAGCTAATTCAACATCTATTGTCTACCACTGCTGCTGCTGCTGGAACCATCGACCACATCACCGAAAACTTTAACTGCTACGATATGAAATGAAACACAAAAAGCAACTGCGACCGTTGATTGTCACCAAATGTGAGACAATACCAAGGAATTGTACTAATAATGTTACAGAACTCACAGTACATTCAAATCCAAGGAGCCAGCTGCACACGGAGCCCAGTGCCACGTGTCAAACCAGCAGATGTCAAAAAATCAGTGGTTGTAACGGCACGGTCAGTGTGAGCCAATAGAACTCATTGACAAACACTTGCCGGTGTCGGCTGCTGATACTGATGAGCTGCGAAGATGACAAAGCACGGCATCAAACATGCCCTCCTTTCTCCCTGCTTCCCCAACAACTCGAGGCTGGAAATAGCCTGCATCTGTTATGTCAATCCCATCTGAATCTATTAACCTATCTCGACCTTAACGGCATTCTAAGAGAAACTCTGCCTGGAAATTGAGGGAAGCCCTATTTTAAAAGTTAATAAAAGAGTATCTGACTCGCTTAAAAAAGTATCTTACTCTTTTAAGTAAATAGAGATACGCACATCTCTGCATATGTATATTAATAGATATAAGGATCACGTGACTGAAGGTGGGCAGAAATGCCTTCAGATTGAAAGCCTTAAAGTAAAATAACTAAGATTCACCATAGCTTCTACATTAAATTAGTGGCATTTTCAAATTAATGTAAACAACGTTTTTAAATGTCATCTATGTGGCAGGGACTGAGGAAATAAAAATGAGAAAGTCTGTTCCTGTTCTCACTTATAATCTTATGAGAAAAAAAGGTAGACAAATGTAAAACATTATACAGTGAGTTCACTCCTATCCTAATGACATAGGAAAATGCTTTATTAATCTAGAGATGGGGAGGAGATATTTGCAGTACATAAAATCAAGAAAAGATTTGCACCAACAAATATATTTGTGCTCTACAGTTTACTCTTTAAAAACAATAAAATAATTAGCAAAGTATATGAAGAGGAAATTCACAAAAATGTGAATAGCAAAAAAAAAGGAAAAGAGAAAAATGAAAGCTATTTAATCAGGTTTTCCTATTAAACCAGGAAAACACAAATTAAAATCATAATGAACTATCCTTTCCTATTCCTCATATTGACCATGCCAAATACTGGCAAGAATGTGGACCAACAGGTAATGTCACATTCAGCTAAAGAGAGAATAAATTAGTAAGTCCACTTTGGACAACAATTTGGCAATATTGCAAAAAGGTGAATATGGGTACAACCTAGGACCTGACAATCCCATCCCTAAGTATATGCCTTAGAGCAGGGGTCCTCAAACTTTTTAAATAGGGGCCAGTTCACTGTCCCTCAGACCGTTGGAGGGCCGGACTGCGGGCTCTGGGATGAGTCGGCTGCTAAGCAGGACAGGCAGTGGTGGCAAAAACACCTGGCGGGCCAGATAAATGTCCTTGGTGGGCTGCATGTGGCCTGCAGGCCATAGTTTGAGGATGCCTGCCCTAGAGAAATTCCTGTATCTGGCCAAGAAATAAACATACATGAATATTTGATTTATGCTTTGAATTAGGAAAAGAGTAGGAAAAAAAAATTTAATTACCCATCAAAGGTATATTAATCAATAATTTTATATGTATATGTATGTAAATATGTGTGTGTATATATATATAAAAAATACAACTATGTATAAAAAATAAAATTCCAGGTAATTCATTGCTTTGTATTTAATATATATATAATTATAAGTATATATAATTATTATATAATATATATTATAATTATATAATATATAATATATAACATTATACACAATGTATCATATAATATATAAACATATATTATAACATATATTATAACATAAATTATAACATATAATATTATATGTTATTCATTGCTTTGTATTTTATATATACAAGTATATATAATTATATAACGTATAATATTATATAATATTATATGATATAATATATAATGTATTATATATATTATATATATAATTATATATATATAAAAAATACAAAGCAATGAATTACCTGGAATTATATGTATCAATGTATCCATATCTCATAAACATAATCTTGGAAAAAAAATCAGATTACAAAAAAGCTATTACAGCATCAAAATGAACAATGTTTATATAAATGCAAAAGTAACTATCTGTAATTTTATAGATGCTGGCATATACAGTATTAATATAAAAATGCTCATGAGAATTAGAAACACTAAATGTGGCATAGTAAACTCTGGCCAAATTTGTGGAGATTGAAGTAGGGAGAGGCATACAAAAGTTTTAATTAACATTTATTATTTATTAGTAATATTTATTTCTCTTGGTCATGTATCTGAAATAATCTAAAATACTAATAAAATAAGCTCAAACATGCAGCAAAAGCACAGGTAAAGGAAGAAGCAGTCCTGCTTAAACATAAATAACACTGAAATTAAAATGAATTCAACGACTGTGAGCCATCTTGGGTAGCAAAACGTCTGCCAGGGAGGAGTTGGGGCTAAGAATATCCTGATAAAAACATGTGGCTCCCAGCACTGATTTGTAAGTTCCACTGGCTCGCAACTGAAAATGTATATATATATATATTTGCAACCCACTGGCTTGCAACTGAAACTCTTAACTGAATGTAGTTGCTAATATCAGATATTCTATGCAATTTACACAAGCATTAAAAGCTTCCCTTTTTACTGTCACCATGAAGATCTCAGGGCGTTTTAGGGTTAGGAAGGTAGCACTTTCCCCAGAATCTTGCTAGGAAGCACCCAGGGAGATGGTGAATAAACAAGGGCAGAACAGGGGGTGCCAAGGGGAGATGGAATGGTTCGAATATTGATCTGAAAAATGGAATAAAATAAACCGTTTTTGACTTGAGTCTTGAAAGGCATTTTAGACCACATCACAAAAAATATAGCATTAAGACCATTCTGTGAGGTCAGGTGAGGAAGGCCGGGTTGGGGGGGGGGAATAAGAGGAGCAGAATAAATGTTCTTTCACCCACAGGGATGACTGTGAGGAGAGAAGTATTGCCCAAGAACTGGTCTGGCTCAAATTAGAAACAAAGATAAAACAACCTGTACTTTCAAAGTTTTTTCTGGTTCTTTGGGTAATTGGCTATATATATGTATGCATATTTATATGTAGATTATGTATACATAAATTCTATCTATAAAATTTTTTCTCAGTTAAAAAGTTTTTAATTATATATTTTTTATCATGAGTATATTTACATGTAAACATAAAACTAGATTGATGTATAATATTAAATATGATCATGTATAATTATTACTTGAATCTGACTTAGTCTATTGGCATTAAATAAAAATGTAATAATGAAAAAATAAGAACATAAGAATAATGTATTCCACTTCCATCCAGGTTGATACAAAAGATGTAAAGTCTCCATGTGTTTTAATGGCTGAATAGTATTCCATGGTGTACATATGCCATGGCTTATTAATCCATTCCTGGGTTGGTGGGCATTTAGGTTGTTTCCACAGTTTGGTGATTATAATTGAACTGCAATAAACAGTCTAGTGGAAATGTTCTTAGGGTAAAAGGATTTTTTTTTTCTGCGTAGATGCCCAGCAATGGTATTGCAAGATCAAATGGGAGGTCTAGCTTGAGTCCTTCCAGGACTCTCCATATTTCCTTCCAAAAAGGTTGTATTAGTTTGCAGTCCCACCAGCAGTGTAAAACTGTTCCCTTCTCTCCACATCCACGCCAGCATCTGCAGCTCTGAGATTTTGTGTAGTAAAGCATCACAAGAAGGAGAAGTTTAGGGTTTTCTGGAATTTGCAGGGAGAAGGCAGAGTTCCTATACTTACATAAACATTTAAATTTTCCATCCGACAAAGTTTAAGACCTCTGGGAAAGCCCAAAACAGGAAAGGAGGTTAAACAAAGAATCTACAATTCTGAATGATAAAATAATACATAGTTTTTAGGTTTAGACTCTGGGGGAGGTGGAGAAAGAAAGGCAACCAGGGAGTATATGCTGATGCTCTAAACCGAGGAGCAGAGGGTCCCCGGGGAAGGGGTCTAAGGCTGGTGTCCACAGTCCAAGCGAGAAAGCTTCACTGCGGCTGATGCCAAGTGAGTCTCTGGAAACAGGATATCCAGACTCCACATTCGGTTACTCCCCGTCCTGTGCTACGCTATAGAGCCCACCTCTACTAACTCTCTACTCTTCAGCGCCCCTCAACACAGTTCCGTGTTCGTGGTCTCTGCGGGCATGCAGCAGGTGGGACAATTGCTAGTGTTAACGTTAAGAAACAGGGACAGGATGACTGAGCCAGTGAAGGCGGCTGGCGAGCAAGAGGCAGCAGGAAGCTGTGCTTGCTTTTGCTTTGGGTGGATCTTTTCAAATATTCTGGGAGCCTTGAACTTCCCACAATATGCAGGGAGAGGAATCCAGCCTGCTTATCTGTAAATGCAAGGTGAAGATAATATTTCAGAGGTAAAGTGCTTTAGAATACTCAACACATCTGATCTGCCCTCATTATATATGTAAAAGGCTGGACTGATAAACTTCAAATTATTTCTAGTGGTTTTCTCTGGATTATGAAAGTATGGGTGAATCTTAGCATCTTCCTTCCTTTTCTTTCATTTTTGTTTTTGTTTCTGATTTCCAAATACATACTGTAAACTTAGAGTGAAAAACAAACAAAAACTTTATCATTCAATGAAACTCAATCATTTTACATTTTTCCTGCTTTTAATGAATTAAGAAAACATACGCCCCACAGTGAAAGCATCCTTCTCGCACCCGGATTAAGGAAATGCTTTACCCGCTTGACCCAAATCTCACGTAGCTAACAATATGGCATAGGAGAAGGCATTCAACCTGGACAGATTCACCCATGAGGATTGTTTACTAGAAGCATTTGCATTTTTCAATTTTAGTTCCATGCCCAATATAAATATCATTATCTAGGGAAAAGTTCATTGACTAGAGCACGCTTCGGTATAGTAAGGATGCCTAGTTAGATTTTAATTTCAGATAAACACCAAATACGTTTTTAGTGTAATTATGTCTCATCAATTATTTGTGATGTATTTTAGTATGTCTTAAACAGTTTGTGTTACATGCTTACACTGAAAATGTATTTGTTGTTTTTCGAAATCCCACTTTAACCGGGCCTCCTATATTCTTAGTTGCTAAATCTGGCAATGCTATTTCTAGGCCTTGTGCTAAGACTGTGTAACCAGGGCTAGAGAACTGCGTAGACTACTTACTAACTGTGTGTTACTTTATGAGCATAAATTTGGGGGTAGAAACTAGAGAAAATGAATTGATTACCCATCCATTTTTAAACACCGTCACCCTAATCAGTGGCAGTGAGAAGAAGTAGGTGAAACCCCAGCCTGTCAGGAGAGGTAAATGGAACCAGTTGAAACATCTCTGCCAAAGTGACAGTAGGTCTTGTGGGCATACAGCTTATTCAGGTCATCATTCCGTTTTTCTGTTAAATTACTGAGTGAAAATGAGAACGACCTGAACCACAGCAAAGCGGATTCCAGATATAGAAGCAGTTAATTTTGACCTGCATGCAAAGCTATTTATCTCACCAACCAAAAAAAAATGCTCTATAATACTCAATAATAGTTTAAATAATTCAACTATAAGTCTGGTAGGAAACTTATGTCCTGAGCTACGTGTTCTGAAGACAAAGGCTCTGAACTGAGTTTCGTCATCTGCTTCTTTTTTTTTTAACTTCATGTTAATGGGAGGGTACAAACAACCAGGTCACAATATTTGAATTTGATAGGTAGAGTCCCTCTTGTAGTTGTGTCCCTCACCCAAAAGGTATGCCATACACCCTTGCCTATTGCCAATTAAGTGGGAGCACCCCCAAATCCCCCTTTTCCCCTCCCGTAAGCCCCCTCCCCCAACTTGAATTGAAATAAGATTTTTCTCTTATGTGGGCGTGAATTAGCTGGTCTACTGGCTTTATACTAGTATCATCTGCTTCTAAAGTATTTGCTTGTTTGCAAACTTTGTAAATGACATGCCAAGGTCACTCAATGTCCTAAGCTTATGCGTCTATTGGTCCCAGAGCCACTGACATATAGCATCTGCCTTTTTATAATGTAAATAAGATATACTGATTTTATAGCAGTTTCTAACTGCTATAAAGAGTACTGATTCAGAAGCCCCCCACCCTTTTTAATTTTTTAAGGGAACAAAATTACTTTGGTGTTTTTTTAAGTAAAATCACATATAATTATTTTTGAAGCTTTGAATGTAGTCTACGTTTCACAGATTTGCCAGTCATGGTCCAAAGCAGGGGTCTTCAACTAAGGCTCAAGAGCAATGTTGGCCTGCCACCTATTTTTGAAAATGAAATTTTACTGAAGCACAGCCACACCCTTTCATTCACACAGCTATCTTTTGCTACAAAAGCGACGTTGAGCGGTTACAGACAACGAAATTATTGACGATCTGACCCTTCGCACAAAAGATTTGCCAACCCCTGCTGTAAATAGATATTTACCAACAGTCAAGGGGACTGATTTCTCCCCTGGGGCTGGTTTGGAGATATTTAGGACAATATGGAAGCCTTGATAATTTGGGCTTTATAGTGCAACACTGGGAAAAAGTATAAATGTCTGGCAAAGCTACATGAAAAGTAAATCTGATGAAAGGGGCTCTTTCTCATTTATTCTAACACAAAAGACCTTCTTAGTAGATCATTCGCCTCACTTCTTTGCTCCTCGACAAGAGCCAGAAAATAGTTATCCAGTTCCTGCAAGAATCGGGATAATGGTCCAGTTTGATTTTTTTCTTCTTATTTCCCTTTTTAAACTCAAAACCCTTTAAAGTTCTCGCCTCTGGCAAATTCCTCCCCTACAAAACACTAACCTAAATCAAGCCCAGAAACAATACCACACAGTCCCCATGGGCAGTGGGGACACTTTCACTCGGGGCATACTCTGGATGAAATCACATTCAGGCTTCAGACTTCTGCGATGCCTTCAGGATGCTATGCAAAATTTATTCTTTGAAGCCTGGAAAAAGCCGTCCAGAGGCAATCTACTGGGCTGCTCTCCATTTCCAGCAGAAAAAACTGCAAATGTTGGCCACAAACATGCTTCATTTCAGAAAACGTGTGCATTACATTGCATTTCTATTAATTAAACCCTCTACTTGCTGTGCCCTAGAGGTACTTTTTTTTTTTTTCAGAAATGGATCCAGTAGCCTTGCCAAATTATAGGGCCAAACTCTCCCCCACTACAGTTGTAGAAGGGGGACAATGAAGGCTGCAAATGCTTACTCTGTTTAGCCAGAGCCCAGAGGCATCACTCCAGTTTGAGTTGGTTCTGCATTTGCCAGTGTTTGCACAGTCAGGATATGAGTTCCCGTGAGATTTATGCTCCTTTGGGGAGGGTTTTTGAAGGTTAATCAAGATGATGATAAGGGGCCCGAGGTGTCCTCCTCCTAACCCACTCTTTGGTAGGTACCTTGATTCCAATTCATGGGAAAAGAGGAGGCAAGATGGCTGCAGAGAGAGGCAAACGCTTCTCCTGAAAGAGGAGAACTCCATCATTCTAATGCTTACCAGAGCAGCGGGCTTTAGAAGGCTAAAACCCAGGGAAATAAATTACCCTAATATTTATCAGCAGCTTTAACTGGGATCCAGTTTAACTTCTTCATGCTCTTTGTACCATCTGTCAACCACATAAAGAAAATAAAATGGCTCTGAATGATAAAAATATACACATTCAAAACCTGTCTATTGAAGGTAGTGACACTTGAGCAACAAATGCAAGGTTTGGGTTGGCTTTGTGGACTGACCCCTGAGGGTGTTACCTGGAAGAGTAGGGAAGTTCCAAGCCGGCAGCAGCTTTGGTGCTGGACTCTGTCACTGGGAAAACAACCCTGGCGGTTAGACAGACGAGCAGGCAATATGCAGTAAGAGGAAACTGCTGTAGTCCGTATCCTGAGCACACACCTAGTAAGTGGTGTCAGAAAGAGGCTGCGCTTTCTCTTTTTAAAACATACTCTGGGAGCATACATGATGCTCTAAATATCAGTTGCAATAATCCCTAGTATTTATTGGCGAGTGCTAGGCCACATCAGTAAGGTTTTCAACATTTACCAGACTCAAGATAGCAACCCTGTTCATAATTACTGCATGCTTCAAAGTTGCTTTGAAGAATTTGATCAAACTGACAAAAGTCCTCATGTGGTTATTAAAATTCAACTAGCCAATCACGAATCCACCCAGGCACTGTAGACAACAAACAAGGAATAAATCACCTTGAATACAAAGTCAGCAGGAGGCACATAGTCACCTCCCTGGGTATTATTTTGGGTCTATGGAATTTTTTTCCTCAAACAAATATAGTAGCTGCTCTCGGGCAAATGAAGAAGTTAGAAAATTTGGGATTTATTAGCAAATTTAAGACTTTCTGTCTCTATAATAAAACTTAGCTTTATTGGCTGCTCTTGGTATACCAGGTATTTTACATTAAGCGTTTCTAATCCCTGACAGGCCTGTGGGCACCATACAGCTTCCCTACCTTTTGTAGATGGGACACCGACTATTTGCCCAAGGTAGCATCACTCACAGGTAACACAGATGTGCTTTGAACTCAAGACTGATGTCCTCACAGCTGGCCTAAGTTTCGTGTGTGTATATATTTATGTGTTTGTTTATTTATTTCAAATGATTTAAGTGCTACAAGTGTTTTTTTATTACATGGATGAATTGTGTAGTGGTGAAATCAGGGATTTTAGCCTACTTATTGCTCAAATGTACATTGGACCCAATAGCTAGTTTTTGGTCCCTGTCTCCACTCTCCCCATTTCTTAGTTTCTCCTGTCCATTATTCCACTTTTTGTGACCATATATGCCCATAACTAGGTTTCATGTAAAAGCGAGAACATAGGGAATTTGTTATTCTATTCCTGAGACACTTTACTTAGCATAATGGTCTCCAGATCCTTCCAAGTTGCTGCAAAGGACTTTTTATTTCATTCCTTTTCATAGCTGAGTGGTCCTCTCTGGTACTGAACTCGGTTTTTAATGCCACTCTGCCCCCCTAGCAATGTGAGCACTTTGTATTAGGCAGAGGTTTCTCATATAAACCCTGGAACAAGATGATATGCCCATAAATTTGCATAAATGAAGCCAAACACTAGATATTTTCACTTATATGCAAGGCTCCTCCACCCAAAATATTTCAGTTATTAATTTTTCAGGAAGGCCACTGAACTAAGGTACCTGCACTGTCATCAAAACACATTTGCTTTTTTTTTTTAATGAGAATAGGAGAACCAACAAGAAAAAATACGTATGGGTTTGATTTCATTTTTTCTCAAGAAAGGAAAAGTAATCGCATGCTGGGTCACCTCCCAAACCAAGTCTCAAGGCTTCTCTGTGATGAGCAATACAAGTCTCCTATTCCCATTCAATTCGCACATGGGCAGAGTGTAGGCAGGTTCCAGAGCTGAGCACTCAGCACTGCTGTAAAATCAATCACATATTCCTACCTATCGCAGCAGGAACATGCTGCATGCCATTTATCGATAGTGCTTCAAAACAAACTTAACAATTTCAAACTACAAAGGTAGCAAACTTGGTGGGAATTTAGTTCTGACAACTGTTAAAAAGCCTGACCCAGGAGAGTGCGGCTCAAAAGCAAATCACCGGAAGGGAAACAAAATCAATCTCTCAAAGGTGAACTCGGGTTGGTTTAGCACAGATTAAAAATGTGAATTCACGAATGCCAGCCCACTTGTCCACTCGTAAGATTATTTTTTTTATTTATTAATCCTGTCCACTCGTAAGATTTTTTTTTTATTACAGACTGTGGAGTTAATAGCTAATCGCCAGCTTGAAAATAAGTAGTTAAATATAAACAAGTGAATGCACTTCTATATAGCTGTGTCTTTATGAGAGGAATTTCCATTCACATTCTCTCGAAGATTTGAGATTCAAATTGCATTAAGAATTGCAAAGATTGACAGTCATCTTAGGTCTGTGGCCTGTGGATAACGGGTCTTACAATCTGTTCTGGACAGCAGCATGGCATTACCTGAGAATACGTTGGGCTTGCAAATTTTCAGTCCCTACCCCAGACTTGCTAAACCAGGAACTCTGGAGGTGAGGCCCAGGAGATTATGTTTCAACAAGCCTTTAGGAAATTCTAAAGTCTGACAGCCAATGTTCTAGGATCCATAAACTTAGTGACCTAGTTTACAAGAATTGGTTAAAATCCATGCCTTTGGGACTAACCAAAGGAAAAGTGAATTACAATTCGCAACTTACACAAACTCAAATTTTACTTGAAAAATATTGTGTCATGTTCTTTCCCTAAGAATGCACAGAATGAAAGTACTAAAATTCCCAGCGTAATTCACAAAGCCAATTTAACTTATATAATTAAAACTATCATAATAAAAACACTTTAATTGGTATCCTAACAGAATGTCCTTCCAGAAAAGGTAACTATGGAATCCCAGAAGCTAATAACACGGGAATGGTCAAGATGGCGGAAGGGTCAGCTTGCTACCCCACGGTGGTGGGAGGAGTGCTCCTGAAAAGGCACTCCAGATCCCACCAGACTCTTCCTACCCCCACTTTCAGGTCCTACCCCACAGTGGAGAAGAACAGAGTTTGGAAGTTGGGGAGGTTGCCGGGGAAGGGCTGCAGGGAACAGGTTCTGCCTAGCAGGAGAAGAGAGTAGAGATGACATCACTGGACCTCGGATAATGTGGGGTCACATTGAGGAAAGAGTGTGGCAAAAATCTCCAGGGATTTCAAGGCTGCTGTTTCCATCAAAAGCTGACAAAGTCAACAACAATCCCTGAGGCAGAAGGAAAAAACAGGAATGCTGGAAAAGCATTTATTTGCATCTATGGGCCGTTTGTTCCTCTGGCATTTATAAGCAGGGAAGAATGAAATCTGAAGAGCCTTCGTTCATCAGTCAAGGCACTTACACAAACACTCCCAGAGGGAAGGAGAGCAAGACTGCTCCTGATGACACATTCAGACAAGTCTTTACTTCTCTATTCTGCTAATATCTCATGCTTCAAACGTCAGAATCTCAGGAAACTACCTAAAACAGTTACTAATATGAACAGACACTACCTAAGCAGTGCCTCGTCTCATTGAAATGTGGTGGAGTCTGAAGAGCTGAAACTAGTTTCATTCTGACACAGAAAAAGCAGAGGCCCAAATCATGGGATTTGAAATTCAGTGGGAAGGGTCTTCTACTTCCAAATTATAAAACATGACTCATGAAAAGAATTTTTTAAAAAACAAACATATATTTATTTGAATGTTGTCATCTGCAGAAAGATTACCTTGGGGATTTTGTGTGTTTATTGAAAGTTCTTGCCATTCCTCAAAATATTTTTGAAATGTATCTTTTGGAATTAACTTTAATCCCAATGTATATGTTAAAAATGTGTTCTACTTCCTTAAATTTATACTTTTTTAAAAAATCCTGAACAGTTGAACTTATTTTGACTTATAGGTTTTCCTATAAATAAAATTCTCCATTGAAAGACCATGATTTAAAATAGACTCAAAAAGATTAAGACTCTAGATATGAAAAAAATAGAGGAATGATTCTTCTCTAGGAAGTTTATGGAATTAGCAATATTATGCAAATATGACTACAGCCTATGAACGTAACAATTTCAATAGAGATGAAATTCACTCAGATTCAAGTTTGCCATGTTGGTTAAAACATATACAACTATTACAGCAAAGGAGATACATCCTCACAAAAGAAGACCATACAGGGTGGCGCCTGTGGCTCAAGGAGTAGGGTGGCCAGCCCCGTATACCAGAGGTGGCAGGTTCAAACCCAGCCCTGGCCAAACGCACACACACACACACACACACACACACAAAAAAAGAAGACCATACAGGGTGGTGCCTGTGGCTCAAGGAGTAGGATGGCCAGCCCCGTATACCAGAGGTGGTGGGTTCAAACCCAGCCCCAGCCAAAAAAAAAAAAACATACCCACACAAAAACAAAGACCACCATACAGTCCTTGAAACTTCAGTATTATAACTTCATTATTGTGTGTAAATCATTTCTCTCTTTCTCAAAGTCTTTTATAAAAATAGAAATACCCAGTAGAGAATCAATACATTGTCATCTACATTTTATACCAATGGTTCTTAACTCTATCCAAAGTCTTAAAAGAGCTAGAACTAACCCATCAAAAGATTTCATGAATAGGATTCAAAGGTAAATAATGGAGGACATACTATGTTTTGTTTGTATTAATTTCTAACTGGACTTTAATATTTCCTACAATCACAAACATAATCTATCAACTACTATAGAATTAGCACTATCTCTGACTTCGATACCTATAAAAATCAAAGGTTTTGTAGGTTGGAGATGTAGCAAACTATTGCTTGTTCTCCTCTGTCCTTTGAAATTACAATAGCTCTTAGAACTATTTCTGAATCTTAATGTTAAAAGCACGAATAAAAAAGTGCATATTCCTCTACCATGAATTTTTAAAATATTGGTACCTATATTTCAGTGACTAGTTTTCTTTATTGTATAAATTTTATATTATGCACATAAAAAAAATACCATGCTAAGAAGACCATAAGTGCTTCAAACTGTCAAAGCATGCACGGCTCAGAAAAGGTTAGGAACCCGTGCTTAATTGAGTTAATTTATTACACTAACTTTTTCTTTGACCAGGAGAGCTAAAAAAAGAAAAACACAGGATACCACTATAGCAGTAAAAAATCATCCTGAATGTTACAAGGGAAATTGCATATGTAATAAATTTGATGTACTCTGTCTTTTCCACAAACAAAAGCAGAAACCTGCTTCTAAAGACACATTCCACAAGCTATCAGCTTGTAAGTTATCAGCTGTATACACCGACTATGTCTCTGTGGATAAAACATAAGAGAAAACATAAGAGAAAATCTATACTTAAAGCAATCCAGGATTATCTAGGATATTAATCATGGGAGAGGTGGGGAAAGAAAAATCGAAAAACTATGACATAATATCAAACTGTGCTAGATCTAGCATGATACTAAGTCACTGCAAAACTTGAAAGAGGAACAACAAAAATGAGGAGTGAGGCAGAGAGACCAACTACAGCTCAGTTGATAGCTGTCTGAATAAGCTGCAAACAGCCACGCGCAGGTGTCAGGAACAGACCACCCTGTAACACTTAACACTCGGGAGAGCAAACAATTACTTGGGGCAGTTTATGCCCAAAAGAACCAGAGAAAGGGAAAAAATGGAACAAAGTGAGGAACTGTATTGCAGACGCCTTGCCACAAAGATAAAAATATTCTTGGCGAAAAAGATTGGTGAATAAGCCAAAAGGAAACATCTTTGAACTTAACCACTCCACATTTTGCCAGATTTTTCTACCATAAGTTTCCAAAGAATTACGTTGGCCAAACATTATGGCAGGGGTCCTCAAACTTTTTAAACAGGGGGCCAGTTCACCGTCCCTCAGACCATTGGAGGGTTGAACTGCGGGCCCCGAGATGAGTCGGCTGCTAAGCAGGACAGGCAGTGGTGGCAAAAACACCCAGCAGGCTGGATAAATGTCCTAGGCGGGCTGCATGTGGCCTGTGGCCCATAGTTTGAGGATGCCTTCATTATGGTATCGAAAAGAAATAAGAATTAATTTAAGCTAGCTTTGTGGTTCAGTCTATTATGCTTGAAATAAAGTATAACTGATGGGATTTTTTTAAGATATATTTTATTAAATTTTTGAATAAAGTTGGCCATCTATATCTATGGGTTTCAAGTCCCTGGATTCAACCGAATGCAGATCAAAAATATTCCCCAAAAAATGGTGATGTGGGAGGAGAGAGGGCAATTGGTGGGATGGCACCTAACCCTCTAGGTGAAGGGCTCGAGTACAACTTGAACTTTACCCTAGAAATGAAAACGGTGTGACCTAAACATGTGTACACTCCCATTAATCTGAAATTTAAAAAAAAAAAATTAACAAAGGAATTGTCTCTAACACAAATGCACAGGCCTTTTTTTCTTGTCATTATTTCCTAGACAATACAGTATAACAACTCTTTACATAGCAGCCACATTGCATTAGGTATTGTGATGATCTAAAGATGATTTAATGCATACAGGAGGATGCACATAGATTATTGCAAATACTATATCATTTTATATAAGGGATCTGAACATCTGCAGATTCAGGTATTCACAGGAAGTCCAGGAACCAATCCCCCATGAATACCAAGGGATGACTGTACTTTAATTTTGCAATAAGGAGCATTATTTTCATTATCAAGCAGTGGTAAAGGTCCTCAGCTCAATGTGTATATGTTAATAAATGTGTTCTATTTGTTACCTGTAAACATCCCAACAAGAAAGATCAATCCTTTTAACTGTGAAGAAAAGGACAACATTCTCTGAATAATCTCAAAATTATCTTAAGAAGAAATCTCATAGATGCATTAGTTAAATAAATACAATAGTATAATATAAAAAATAATACAAGCTTTATGTTTCCAGATCTGAAACCCTGAATTGAGGACATAGCAAGGACTGTTAGGATACATATGACACCATTGGATGTGAATAAAGTGGCCTTCTGATGTGTCCCTGTATTAGTCAGGACAATCAGCATTAGTTGAGTAACAAATACCACCACCATTTCTGTAGGTGACAGTAGGAATGTGTAGCACACCTGTTAACATTCTCCTCTTTGCTAGGCTGCCTTCCCAGCTGACTACTCTGGGAGTTTACATGTCCTTCTAGTCTGTGCTCTGGGAGGAGCACACCTGGCCCAGATGGAGTTAATCATAGAAATAGACAGTGGAGGACACTGGGGACTCTGGAAAAAGACCTAGAATCAGGCTACAGGTCCAAGTCCTGGCTTTGAGATTTACTAGCTGGTTAAGTTAACTACCTTTTTTATTTTTAACTTCAAAATATTAACATGAGTACAAATGGATTGCTGAATTAATCTTAGTGTCATGCTAAAGATCAAACGCCAACTCATGAATTTTAAAAATTCATGATCCTTCTTCCCATTAATCTCAACCTCCCTCTTCCCCAGAAGAGATTATGCCTCAATAAATAAATGCTTCCTGTAGGTTTCAGTGTGTTCACTCTCCACAGGGTGTTGGAGTCTCACAAGGTTCCCCCAATATTCTCATGTGTCAATGCCACTGATAAAGGCAGAGAAGCTCAAGTCATTATTTATGAAAATAAGTCAAATGAGCTCGGCACCTGTGGCTCAATCGGCTAAGGCGCCAGCCACGTACACCTAAGGTGGTGGGTTCGAATCCCCAGCCCAGGCCCGCCAAACAACAATGATGGCTGCAACCAAAAAATGGCCGGGCATTGTGGCGGGCGCCTGTGGTCCCAGCT
>CAUYQV010063183.1:0-46048 GCA_963574575.1 Galagoides demidoff
ATGAGATCCTGCTTCAAAAAAAAATAAAAACAGGTGCGGTGCTGTGGCTCAGAGGAGTAGGGCACCAGCCCCATATGCCGGAGGTGGTAGGTTCAAACCCAGCCCTGGCCAAAAACTGCAAAATAATAATAATAATAATAAATAAATAAATAAAAACAAGAAAAAAAAAATCAGCCAATCTATCACTCAATTCAGGATAGCACACTAATAATTTCAGCATTTTTGTTCTGGGGTTCCCTGGAACAAGGCCATGTCTGCCTTATGGCGTTACCAGTAGAAGTACTTTATGTAAATGTGTGTAATGGTATTCACTGTGCCCAAGATCAATTAATAGCCCTTATTATCTCAGTAATGATTAATAAGTAGCGATAAAATATATAGACTGAAATATTAAAATAACATGTAGTTTGCGAAGCTGATGTACTAATAGGATAGTGCCCAGATCACTGCCCTGTGTACAGACCCCTGCCTCCTCATCACCCCCGGCTTCCTCTGTCTCATATAGAGACACCATCCTCTTAACTGGTCCCATCTCCCCCAAGCCTGTCTCTTACTTGTAAAATGCCGCCAACAGATAAACTTTTCCATAAGACATGATTAGAAACTCCAGTCTGATTCCTACCACTCCTCTGACCAAAACCTTTCCAGTGGACCCCCATCATTCATAGAACCAAGTCTAAACGTTACTCTCTATCATCAGGCCGTCTGTAGAAGAGCCTGTCCTACCTTCCCAGTCTTAGTTTTTCTCATTCTCCTTCACGTGCCCTATTTTCTCAAACAGAATCATGCTTTTCCGTGCATTCTTGTCCGTTTAACCTTTGATCATGAGGTTCTTTTAGCCAGAATTGCCAATACCGACCTATTCCATTTCTACATGGTCTCACCCTGTCTATCCTTTAAGACCTAGATCAAATGTCGCCTCCTCCCTGGAACATTCGAGATCCTCATAGCCCAAACTCCTCACAGAAGACATTTCTGCCTCGTTAATGGAACCTATCATTTTCTAAATTGTGTCACCCTTACTGGTTTCTGTCTCACCACTACTAACATGTTGTCACTGATCTTTTCCCATTTCAATGCTAAATATATCACCTTGAATATTGAAACAATATTTAATCAATTTACCAGTTCATTCATACCCTGCATAATTGTTCTTCCCTGATACGCTTGTCAGTAAGCTTATGTGGTTTACTTAATTAGCAATCAGTCCCTGGTGGAATGAAGCTGCTCAAAGTCCACCTCCCTCCAGTCTGCAGACCTGTCCCAGATGAGCGGAGTCATCGTCAACGTGTAGTGTGGTGTGGCGTGCTGCTTAGGTTTCAGAACAGTTTTGTCCTAGGTGCTATCTCTGGATGTAGCCCGGGGTCTTTGGAAGCATTTCAACTCCAGGAAATGTCTGACAGTGCAAATATGCTCTAGTCGTACCTGACTTGGAAGCTGTGGCTGGGGAAGCCTGGCCTGTGGGATAATGCACCTCTCACCATCCAGTTGGGGGGGGGGGCTGCCATTGCTTGTATTTCCTGCCAGCATCCAAGTATAACATCTTAGTTCCTCCTAAGGTTAAAAGCAATCCTTTCACCATTAGCAAAAGAACAAATGGAATGAGACAAATAAGCAAAAGACTGATGCCACTAAAATTTCACTTTGGAATTGGTAACGAATAAAAGTTTGCACCAATGTAATCCCTATTCCTTCTAGGACTATTGTGAGCTTGATTCATCCTCACTGTTTCTTTTGAAATTGTCCAGAAGGTCTTCTTCCTTCTGAGGCTTCGTCTTGGGTTGTGGAAACAGACAGAACTAAATCCTGCATTCTAAAGATTTCGTTCTGTATTTTTTTTTTAAATAGTAGACCATTTAACCATCTTGGGATTATCCTTTATCCCTTTTTTGTATTTTTATTCTGAATTATAAAATATTTATCTCAAAGTAGACATGTTTCTCTAATGAAGTTTTATTTATTTCTTCAGCTTCCTCTTTATTGAGGGATAAAAATTGTCAAATGAAGAGGGGGGCGTCATAGGGACTCAGCCTCTTTCTAGCAGACTACTCAGGGCATCCAACATTTTTTTTTCTCTGCACATTGGAAGAATAGAAGTGATCTTGTGCCCCACGATAAATACACAGACATTAATGAAATCTGTTTAGCAAAAAAGAAAAGAAAAGAAAAAGGTCCTGTGCATACTTTTTGTGATATTCGACATCACCGATGAGCAGAAAGAGTCCTCAAAATATCAGCCTGCCACCAGGCTGCAGGCTGGACACCCCAATTTAAATAAAAGATTTGTTGGGAATCAATATTCTTGGGTATAGTCTTCACAAATTCAGTTTTCAAACTGCTAGCATTCCTAAAAGTCAAACACAAAAGTCAAACATGTTCATGTTTTCCACCAGTTTTATTTCGTAAAATACTTACTTTGGTATAATTAGATTTTCTCAAGATAAAAGCTGCAATAAAGAACCTCAGTGGTTCCAAAAATGTGCCTAGAACTCAGTGTGGTTCCCCACTTCTCTCGGAAACTCTGAGAAGGAGACAAGTGAGGCTGGAGGGAGGAAGGGGAGCCACACAGCACCTGCAGAAGCCCACGGCTCTCAGGGAACAACCTGATAACCTAAGGTCTGTTCTGTCTGGTCTTTGTAGTAACGTGTCTGTTTTAACACAGGGCCTCAGCACGGATGCGGAGGTTATCTGACAGCTCCAAATACAACCTTCGTCTCTCCTGATTCTGATTTGGATGGAAGATACGACAAGAGTTTAAACTGCATCTGGTTCATAACTGCACCTGTAAACAAACTGGTTAAACTCACCTTCAGTACGTTCGCTCTGGAGGCAGCAAGCAGTATGAAACTGTGCCGTTTTGACTATGTAAAGGTAAGGCTGCTCCGTTGTGTAACCTAGTCTACTAGTCCCAGCCTGTCATACAGCGTATTCTGGTTCATACCACACAGGGCGTCCTGGAAGATGTGAGGACAGGTACTACTACTTTTGAAAATGACCTAGTCATCAATGGTACACCATATATACAGTGAGACAGATCAAATTAACCTTTAATAGGGGTGATTCAAAAATTTTGTACCTTCTAACATTGGCAGGGGGTCCCCTGTTCATGAGTGCTTTGCAAGAGATGATCTCTGAGAAAGTTGGTTGTTAAGGGGAGAAATACTCAAAGGATCCTTGGAAAATCCTAAACTAAATCACAATGTCTGATGCAAATCAAACCCCTTTTTTGGTCTGTTTTTTAACTTTGTGGATTTACTTCTCATATTACCTTTAGGTATGGAAAATATATTAGTTCTGAAGTCCCACTAAAAGGAAATTAAGAAACATTTCTCTTCAGTTGTGTGTGTGTATAAGAAAGAGAGAGACTTGCTGTGTTGCCCAGGCTAGAGTACAGTGGTGTTATCATAATTCACTGAAATCTCAAACTCCTGAGATCAAGTGATCCTCCTGCCTCAGCCTCCTGAGTAGCTGGGACTATATGCACGAGCCACCACACTCAACTGAATTTTTTTCTATTTTTTTATAGAGATGGGGTATGACTCTTATTCAGGCTGGTCTCAAACTCCTAAACTCCTACCTCAAATGATCCTCTCCCCTCAGCCTCTCTCAGTGCTAGGATTACAGGCATGAGCCTCTGTACCTGACCTTTTTCTGCTCAATTTTTAATGACTAACATTAAATTACTGCACCTATGTGGCTACATAAATTAAGATTGTTAAGTGTTAAGTAGCATCAGTTAACATTTACTGCTTCAATCTCAAAGTATGGCAACATTTCTGTCCATGAGGAGCTAAGTCTTACTGGAAAATTGGGGCTGACACATTCAAGACCACAGTGAATAGGATAGTGGATAATTTAAATGCTAACTCACACATTAGACACAGGCCTGCAGCAATGTGCAAGTTTAAAGGGGGCAAAAGTTAATGATAATCAGGCGTGATCATGAAAGACTTCACAGAGCGAGGGAAGATTTATTCAAGCCAACAGAGAATTCCAGGTCAGGCAGACATCAAGAAAAGGCGTAGAAGTTGTAACACGCATGTTAGATTTTATACAGATGAAAAGAGGGAGTCATTGAAGATTTTCCAGTGAGATGTGTGATGAGGGTCATATTTAAGGAAATCGAACCTGGATTCAGCATCTAGGGAGGACTGGAAAGAAAGGCATCTCCAAGGGCTCCAGGGAGATGAGGGAGGTCACCCTGAGGCACCCAGGTGGAGATGGCATAGTGGGTACAAAAGAAACTTTTAAGTTCTAGGATTGTTGTAAATTTTAAAGAAATTTGGCTTTGAAAGAAAGGAAAGGAAAAGTCATAGACGGAATCCACAGTTGAGCACTTAATTATATACATGAATTTTTACCGTGATAAGCAGCAAGTCTGGAAGACCAGACCAGTATCAGGAGGAAACGGTGTTGGACTCGTGGGGCTGCGGAGGGTGGAGAATGGCGCAGAGCTGCAGAGGGAAGCCAGCGCCACCACCATCAGAGAGGAGGCAGAGAAAAGGGGATTCCTCAGGTCTGGGGAAAGGATGCTTTCCTAGAGGCTGTCCCCGAGGGACTGGACAGCCAGGCTCTGTCTCACCTCCAGGGAAGGTACCCAGGGAGGGGCTTGGAGAGGACATCAGAAGTAGGAAAATAAAACAAATGCAGATGAAAAAATGTGAAAAGCAGGTATCACGCAGTATCCCTGTAGTCAAGGGGGGAGATTGTCCCAGGAAGGATAGGAGAGCGGTGCTAAGTTGCCAAGTAGAGGCCAAGAAAGGTTCAGGTGAAGAACAAACTGGTCCTGGACAGCAAGCGTTTTAATAAAGCGTCCACCCAGTAGGTGGAGTGGAGGAGTTCATGAGAGACTAGAGACAACAGGGATGTCCTTTCAGCATTTCAGTTAAATGCTTCATTTCTGAAATCAGACTAAAACGGCCTGAGCTGCTCTAAGGCTTATGTTCAAGACTGCTCCCCTGGTGTTCCAGAAAGGTAATAATAAGCTGTAGAGACCGTCTGGCAACTCAACCCCATTTTTGCTACCAGGAAAATTTGCTAATATTCCTGATCTTCATCATTTCATCTATATAAATTAATCACATAATAGTACCTATTGAGGATGAAAATAACACATGGGAATGTTTAGAACTCAGCCTGACATGATTTGGTTTTCTTCTTTTGAGTAATTCCAAATAGGCATGGGTACTATGGACTCTCCCATTCTTAAAAATATTAAAAATAATTGATTTATATATATAATTACAAATTCACATTTTGTTAATTCAGAATATTTTGGTTCTTCCAAGAGGGCTGATTGGATTTACTCTTGTGATCTGTTTTTATGGGATATAATTTAATAATGTCTTTGTAATTGTCTGAATTTCCTTAAGTCATTAGGACAGAAACAGCAACATCAAAGACAAAGAGTTGTTTTCTAGCTTCACAATACGATGTCCTTTTTTTCTTCCCCCTAAGAAATTCTGTTCAGATCTATTCTTGTTTTCCCTCTTGCGAGAGCAATTTCCTTCGATTGGCAGCTCTTCCAGCTTCTGGTAAACTGGCAGATCAAAGAACAGCCTTTGGAATGTGAAGGTTGGAGGTATCTTATTAAAGAGATTCTCAGTGATACATCAGACATTTGATTCCTTTTAGACTGCTTCTTAGGGATTATAATCAAATAACTTTTAGGAAAAGCTCGTTTAATTCAACTCTATAGGTAGACATACAAGTAGAATCATGCCAATTTAATCGCTGGTCCATAATTCTATCATTCTTCTTTCTGAAAGGGTTGACTTGGAGAGTGATTACAGTAACTATGAGTGGTAGTTACAGTATTCCACGAGTGGTCACTGCTGAAATCAACATCCTATGCATTCTGTAAAGAGTGACTTAGTGTGACCACATGCCTGACTGTTAAAGACACATCTGGAGCAGCTCAGGCTCCTCAAGGAGCTGTCAGGGAAGTGTGGGAGACGTGAGCAAATCAGTGATTACACAGCCCGGCAAACATGATCAATGAGGGCGACTTCACTTTGGGTTCAAGAGAGGCTTTCTAGACAGAAGGACTGAGCTGAGATTTAGACCATAAATGGCAACTTACTCCCCTTTGTCGTCCTCCACAAAATTCAGAGGAGCATCACTAAATTATCTGTGCAGTTCCTTCAGGAGCTTAAGTAGAAACTTAAGCTATTAAAGTTTTAAAATATTCTTTATTTAGAAGCTGTTAAGCTTCTAAAACTATTAAAGAGTTTTAAAAGTTGAGAAAAGAGAAAACACATGATTTTCTTCTTTGTAGTTACCCACATCTTCAACAGTTAGAATGTAATTCAGGCTCCAGGTCTAAGGCAGTTACTCCGGGAAACACACTCCCAGCATGCAATCTGTAGCTGTGTGTGATTGACAGGTCCTAGGAGTGTCATTTATAACTTGGGTGTGATTCCTCCTCCTCAGCCCTATGCAGGGCACCCTTGCGAAAGTCCCCCCCCACCCCGCCCCGAGATTTAGTGTTACCAGAACAGGAGAACAGATGGAGGAGGCCTTGGCTCTGACACACAGGTGCCTAGGGGCCAAGGTCAGCTGTCCAGAGGATGCAAGCTGTCCATGTCAGCTCAGGAGAAGCCTTATCATGACAGTGAACAAACTAATGTAACACCAGCTCCAGGCCAGGTGGGTATGTAATTTCCTTCCATCCAGCGCTGGCTTCTCCCTCAACCTCCCCTCACCTTTGCTACTTAGGTATTTAAAATCCAAATCAGATCTCATAACTCTTGTAGGACAGGATCCAAATTCCTTGTCATGAAACCTATGTCATGGCTTGTCCACTGGCCTCCCCACATCTCCTTTCTCTCAACTTTGCCTTCAGGCCTATCAGAGAGTCTGGAGTGGGTGACCCAAGCCGTGCATGTCATTTTTTTTTTTTTTGAGACAGAGTCACAGCTGTTGCCCTGGGTAGAGTGAAGTTGCATCACAGCTCACAGCAACCTCAAACTCTTGCGCTCAAGCGATTCTCTTGCCTCAGCCTCCCAAGTAGCTGGGACTACAGGCACCCACCACAGTGTCTGGCTATTTTTTTTTGCTGTAGTTGTCATTGTTGTTTTTAGCAGGCCCAAGCTGGGTTCGAACCCACCAGCCTGGGTGTATGTGGCCAGCTCCCTAGCCACTGAGCTATGGGCACCAAGCCTGTGCACGTCATTCTTCCGGGGGCTTCCACTCATGTTCTTCTGGCTGATGCCCTTGCTCTTTTGTAGGTTTGGAAAGTCTCTACATACATTTAAGGACCAATCCAAAGGTCTGTGCGAGATCTCTCCTCTGGGTTCCCTGGGACACTCCCATTTTTTCACTGCAGCACCTTTTCCCCCCTATTTTGCATATAATTTGCACATATCATATATATTCTCTTGTAGACATATATACATATAAATATACATATAAATATGCATTGTTGTATATATGCAAACATATAAATATATGTATATTTAATTTATGGGCCTTTCCTCTCACTAGCCTGTGAGAACCATGAAGATCTAGAAAGTGCTTTCTACATCCTTGAATGCATAGAAACTAGCACAGAGGTCTGGCACACAGGACACAGAACACAAACGCTTGCTAATATGAATGGGATCATAAAGACAGAAGTGATTATAATGAACTTCGAACTTGTTTACCAGAAAAAGTGCACAGCTTAAAATTTGGCAAATGGACTCTTCATAAAGAAGGGGGTGTGTTAGATTGCAGAACTCTCTGCTGACTCTAAATTAATAATCACATTTAAGTAGGGGAGACAGTGCCATCTAGTGGTCACTTATTCCCCCCCACCTTTTTTTGAATGATTGTTTTTAACCATTCTGCCTTATATAATACTAGCATTTTAAAATAACATCAGTGGTAGGCCGGGAGCAGTGGCTCACACCTGTAAACCTAGCACTCTGGGAGGTCAAAGCAGGTGGATTGCCTGAGCTCACAAGTTTGCGACCAGCCTAAGTTGGAGCGAGACCCTGTCTCAAAAAATAGCAGGGTGTTATGGTGGGCGCCTGTAATCCCAGCTACTCCAGAGGCAATAGAATCACTTGAGCCCAAGTGTTTGAGGTTGCTGTGAGGTATGATACCACGACACTGTACTAAGGGAGACAAGGTGAGACTCTGTCTCAAAAAAATAAATAAATAAATAAAATGTCAGTGGTAATGGATGTCCTGAGCCTTCTGATACACTATAGTTCTGTTATGAATTAAATGTTTGAAACTAGATACACACAAACACTTGTTTTAGAAATACAGTGAAGATGACTCAGTTAGAAACAGACTTTCTAGTAATGTGTTTGAGAGAAATCCAAGCACCATTTCAAAGGGTGTTTGTGGAGGTTACCGTGGCTGGAAATTATTCTGGGTATTAGTGACACTACAGTGAATAAGTCAGTCTGCACCTGTAGGACTTAAGATTCTTGCTGGGAGAGAGACCAGGAAAAGCAAACAAGCAATAAATAAGATGTGTTTTGATGAAAATAGGAAAATGAAACAGGATTAGGCTGGGAGAAGGCCAACAGTCGATAGGGCCGGCCTCTGAGGAGGTGACGTGTCAGCTGAGATCCCATGACCAGCAGCTGCAGCTTCAGCTGTGCAAGCTCCAGGCGGGTTTAGCAGCTGGCTGAGGCTGTGTGCAGGGAACCCTCCTGGGATGGAGGAGTTGCAGGGAGCCCTGGAGGCGTCTGGGGGAGGCACAGGCCAGATCAGGTGCAGGTGGGACCCGCAGACCATGGTGAAGAGCTGGGATTTTACTTTAGGTGCAGTTGGGAATCCCCTGGAGCATTTTAGGCAGAGCAGGAGCATAATCTGATGTAAATTTGCAAACAGCCAGGCAGCTCAGTGGTGGAGGGCCTGGCTGCTCTGCCGACTTAGATCCATTAAGAAGGCGTTACAGTGGTAAAGGGGAGGATGATGGTGTCAGCAATGGAGGTGAGCCATCTGGGATGTATTTAATGGTAGAATAAAGTGGATGTGGGCATAGTGAGGAGAGAGGAATCAGGGGTGACTGAAGTTTTAGGCTGGAACCATTTACTGAGGTAAAGAAGACTTGGGGAGAACAGTTTGGGGAGGGGCGGGTCGTGGGAGAGAGAAAGCACACATTTACTAGATATTTCTGGAGTGCCTTTATGTGCACTCAGTAAAAACTAGGGACACCACAGTGAACAGGACAGTCAGAAATCTGGGTCTTCATGCAACTTGCAATTTTTTCAGAGGGGAAGATGATGAAATTACAAAGTTAAAATATAGTAAGGGGAAGGTAACACTCTCTGGGGGAAAATCAGGCAGGAAAGGAGACAGGAAATGCTGGGGGAGGGTTTGCATGAGGGAAGGGCTTACAGAGTAGGTGATATGGGAGCAAAGACCTGAAGGAATGTCAGAGAACAGACTACAGGGATGTAGAAGGAAAAGTGTCTCCAGGGAAGGGAACAGTAAGTGCAACAGCCAAGAAGCTGAGGGCTCCAGGTTTGCCCAAAGAACAGAGAGAACAAGGTGGAGAAATAAAAAATTAGACCAGAAAGGCCAGGGCTGGTGACCTGAGGACCACTGTGATGGTTTTGGTTTTTACTGCAAGTGGATGGGAAGCAGTGGAGTGAGAGCACCTGGGACCAGGGTAATCCTGGGAGCAGAGGCCAACCGGGCGATGAGTTAGCCACCTTCACACCACACTCTTTTTAAATCATACTTTACTTTCCCGGAGAGAAAAAGCAGGTTAAGCATCACACCAGGTTTTTACCGAAAATCATTAAAATATAATTGATTCCATTATAATTCTGTCCCTTCTTTAAGACTGGCTCTAGAAATTCTAAATCATGACCTATTGCAACTTCACGTCCAATTTAAGTTGCAAATGTGCAGCTTCTGATGAACTAATGAATGATTTTTCTTTTCAGGTATACGATGGCGATAGTGAAAATGCCAACGTGGCTGGAACATTCTGTGGCTCCACTGTCCCTGCCCCTTTCATCTCTTCTGGCAACTTCCTAACGGTTCAGTTTGTCACCGACCTTTCTGTAGAAAGGGAAGGATTTAATGCTACATATACCTTCGTGGACGGTGAGTTAATGGAGACATTTTTGTATATTATGAAATACATGTGTGTATCTATATACTAAAAAGAAGGCCATGTTCATTACATCTAACTCAACATTCATTACTAAGGTCAATGTTAATTACTAGCTCAGCTCAATGTCAATGACTGAATGCCACATTAATGACTCTGTTTAATCTACAGCACAAATTTGATGCCATCCTCAGTCAAGGATATATGCATGTACGCCCCCAATCCTTAACAGAATGATATAACTATTGCTCCTTCGGGCTGGGAAGGGAGAATTTTAAAGATGGCATGAGATGAGATGTGAGTAAAATGTTATTTATTGTTCCCCTCCTCAGTGCCTTGTGGAGGAACGTACAATGCAAGTTGGACCCCACAAAATACTTCATCACCCGATTCCTCAGACCCAGAGTTCCCATTTACCACCTGTACTTGGGTCATTGAAGCTCCTGTGCACCAGCAGGTCAAGATAACTGTGTGGTCCTTAGAGCTGCACTCGCAAAACTGCGCACAGAGTTACTTAGAGTTTCAGGACTCGCCACAGGTAACAATTACAGGATGAACGACAGTCACATCTAAGGAGCTTTTCACTAGTATTTGTAAAACACTTGACATAGCGAAGCCATAATTTCATAAATTCTCAAAGTTACTCCCAGCTTCATGTATTTTTCAGCTGTGTACAAAGCCCTCGATTCAGGAGTCTCAAGAGACTTGGACATGGTCCTGTAGGTCAGGAGCTCTCAGACGTTCATGCGCCTAAGAAGCATCTGGGTGTCCTGGCAAAGCGTATGCCCGTGGGACCACCCTCAAAGCCCGATTCCCCTCCACAGCACCCAGTAATCTGGATTTCTGTGAAACATTGCGGGTGTTTTGGCACCAAAACGGAGCTCCATGGACTGTGTTGGGGAAACACTTCTGTAGTCAGTGGCATCTGTATGGAATGAATAAAAGGGACCTTATTACAGGCACTGGCTGCCTTGGGGGTGCACAGTGGTCCCACAGACTCTGGTTAGATTTGCTAAGGTGTAGCAAAGGCACGATGAGGAGCAGGCTGTTGGGTTAGTTGAATGGAGCTCAGGACTATGGGGAAAGCCAGGTAGGAGATCTGCTGTGAGCTGGGACAGCCTGGTGGTGCTCAGAGCAATGGCATAGGCCTCACGTGGGACAGAGGGGTCTTGTATTTGGTAGGGAAGTGATTTCAGCAGAAACTTTGCCTCCCACCTGCTGCCCTCTGGGAAGGTGGGACACGGTGTCAGTTCCAAGTCCACTGTGAGGGCTAGTTTCCACGCCTGAATATCAAAGTCGTACTTGTGCGTGTTGTTTAATTTACTATGGCCTATTCTTTTCCAAAACTAAATCTAAGGTGACTCAGCTTCCATTTCATTTCAGAGGAACAGACATCCAGGAATCCAGTTCTGCGGCAGAAACGCTTCGGCTGTGCCAGTGTTTTATTCTTCCACGAGTACTGCAATTGTCATTTTCAAATCTGCAGTTTTTGCCACTAACTCTAGAGTGAGTTTTACCTATCAGATTGCAGGTGAGCCCTGGAAATTCATCTTTTATTCAGAAAAACTGCCATCCTTGCGATTATTGCCAGAATGGACTCCCTTGAGTAAATGAGCGTTTGTTAATATAAGCCACAGCCATCCGAGGTAGAACCTTCACTAGAGCCCAGGCCCCATTTAGCAAATTTCTAAAGCTGGTTTCCGGGGAGGCAAAATGAGAATAATGCTAACTACAATGCTTAGAATACTAGCACATTCTTCAGTCTGTGTAGTTAATTGAAAACTATACTAGTTAGTTTATTAATTATCCACTTGGTCACGTATAGGAATCACTGTATATAAGAAGTTGCCCCCAAATGCATATACTTTTTACAAATTAAAAAAACTATATTAAAATTATAATACTCAATGTATACTGATAACATTTGTTATCTTGTATATTGTATCTTGTATCTCTCCTAATTCCAGAAGTCAAATGTGACTCAAGTATTACAATTTTAATACAGTTTTCTCCTTTCTTAAATTATGTATGCATTTGTGGCATACTTTGTGTGTGTGTGTGTGTGTGTGTGTGTATACAAAAGTTATATTTTTAAAAGCTTTATTGAGTTAGAATTCCTATCTCATACAATCAACTCATTTAAAGTTGACATTTTAATGGTTTTCAGTATGTTCACAAAGTTCATAATCACTCTATCTTAGGAAATTGTTTTTTAAAAACTGAGAAGCTCTGAAAGAGCCACTTGATTCCTATAACTGAGAAGCTTATTTCCAGAGGACACTTCATTTATTATTCATTTTGACCTTGATTATAACTACAGCTGCCTTCGATTAAAACAAACAAAAATACTTTGGGTATTTATTACTAAATATGGAATCAGAAGAAGTAACTCACCAAATGAATCAAAGGGAATCCTAGTGTACAACTCTGTCTTGGAGATAAAGCCTTTATGTCTTAAAAAAAAAAAAAAAGTCTAAATGTCAGCCCCCTCGACGTCAGTGTGATCAGAAAATGTCAAAGGATACAAAATTTCATCTTCAAAGAAAAGTTCCCTTGGGTCCTCCTTCCCAGTGGAGGGTTTGGTCATAACTGTGCTGTGTGTGCTCTGAATTTCAGGTCCCTTCTCGGGGTTTCAGGGACCTCAAAGGTAAACAGAGAGGCTATATTACTTTTTTCTATAGTTCATTCAAATGTAATGATCTTTTAGAATTATGCCTGTCAAGTAGAAAGAGCACTGAACGCTTGGGTGCATACCTTAATTATGGATATTTTGTTTTCTCTAAGATTGCAACAGAGAATATAACAAGGCATTTGGTAATCTGAGAAGTCCTGGGTGGCCGGAGGATTATAACAGTAACCTGGACTGCACTGTTGTTCTAAGGGCCCCACAGAACCACACCATTTCCCTCTTTTTTCATTCATTTGGTATTGAGGACTCGAGTGAATGCAGACACGATTTCTTGGAGGTAATATGCATTTTTGAATATCATGTAAATGAATTATTTAACAGATGACAGATCACTTAAGTATTAACCCACCTCTTCCTCTAGTGCCACTAATCATCTCTGGCATTTATTCACTTCATTCATTTATTCACTATCCTGTCATTCCCTAAAGATTTACCAAGCACCATTCTAGATGTGGGAAATACCACAGGGAACCTGGGGACCCTCAGGAGGCTCCCAGTCTAAAGGGAAAAATAGACAAGGGGCGACCAGTTATAACATGATGTGGAAAGGACTGAGTCCAGTATGGTCAGGGGCTTCTAACTCAGTCTGGAGAAGAGAAGGCTTTTCTAAAAGGCTAATATATGAGTTTGGATTTGAAAGGACCAGAGGGAGGTCCAAGTATAAGGCACTGATTTTGGAGAATGATGATAGCATTGACTTGGAGAACTGTGTTTTGTGTGCAGATGAAAATGAAACTGAATGGCCAGGTGCAATGGCCCACACCTATAATCCTAGGAGCAGTGACTCATACCTATAATCCTAGCTGAGGTGGGTGAGTTGCCTAAGCTCAGGAGTTCGAGACCAGCCTGAGCAACAGTGAGACCCCATCTCTACAAAAAATAGAAAAACCAGCCAGGTGTTGTGGCAGGCGCCTATAGTTCCCGCTACTTGGGAGGCTGAGGCAAGAGGATCGCTTGAGCCTAAGAGTTTGAAGTTGCTGTGAGCTGTGATGATACCACAGCCACTCTACCCAGGGTGACAAAGTAAGACTCTGTTCAAAAAAAAAAAAGAAAAGAAAAGAAACAAAACTAAATGATCATAAATAGTTCACCTAATTTTCTTGATGACTACAGTAAGCCTGGCGCATCTTCAGTGCAGTAGAACCTCCATAGTTGACCCCCTCCTCACACTGACCGCCTCCTTACGTTGACCTAACTTTCATGGACCAGACATGCACCACGCACAGGTGTGGATCAGCACAATAGGCCTAGTTCCTTATGGTGACCACCTCTGTATGTTAAGCAGTTTGTTACAGTCCCTTCGATGGTCAATTCCCAGGAGTTTGACTGTATTTCTAAGGATTAACGTGGGCAGTCCCGGGAGGTATGCTCTGTGCTTCCTCTCAACGCTCTTGGATTCTGTGGTGCAGCCAGAAGAGCTCCCTCTGGGTCCTTTCTGGTGGGCATCACCTGTGCTGTGCGTGTGAGAAGGACTATGCGTCCTTATTCACAGAAAGGAGATGTTTCGAGTAAGCCCTCTTCTGATGGAGACCCCGTGTGTAGAGGTGAACATCTGTCTGCCAGGAAATCCCCAGAGCTCCCGGGGACTGTCCTTGGCAAGCCGTGTTGAAAACGTATCCAGCCGTAGGAAATAAACCAGCTGAATTCCCCCATGAATGGATTTACACCTAACCTCAGCGGAAGCTCTCTCCCTCAGCTTCGTCTGATATACACAGGAGTCTTCAAGAAGGTTTCCACACAGTTTGTTCCTTTGCAGCATGTACACAGCTTTAATTATTTATTTCTTTATTCTCCTTGCCTCTGTGATCAAGTCTTTATTCCAAATTAAGCTGTCTAAAGTGATTTGACCTTTACAAAATAAAGGAACTTGGAGTTTATGCAGCCGGCTGCTTTTCTTTCCTGCTGGCTTTTCTGTTGCTGGTCTTGGTCATCGTACCAGTCTTATTCCTCACCAAAAGCTTCTGCTTTGCACCTAGCACCTTCTTCCCTCACCTGCAGCCCCCTCGTCATCTGACTTGGCTTCTAGGGCTGTGAATCCCTGTCCTCCTGGAGTGTGTGATTCCTGCCCTGGCAAGGGATGGTGATTCAGCCTATGAGTTTAGCCGACATGGCTGTTATCCTGGAAATCTCAGCCCTACAGTGTGAATCTAAACCCTTAATTAATGACTGTCCTTAACACACAGCACAACAAATAGCACCCAGAGGGAGCTCATGCCTTTCACGGAGAATACCTGTCACCACAGGATGCAGGAAGGACAGAAATTCATCGCGGTGTCACTTGTGCTGGGTGTGTTACTAACCTTGGACCTAACTACCCACAACTATGGAAATCCAAATATTTATATGAAGCATGATATTCACATACATGTGAAACTAGGAGAGGAGTGGGATATGGAGGTAGGACAGAAGACTCATTAGGTGAGAGTCTCAGCGTGACCTCAAGCCCAAGGTGACTGTCATTGACCAGACATTGCCCTCTGCCTGCTGGACGTTGGGCAGCAAAGCCTCACCTTCCAACCCCAGAGGGCGAGAATGCCTCCTTCTGGCTGTCCTTTGTTATTCCATGGAGTGGATCTGAAACTTCCTGTCCCATAGGCAAAGAAAGGAAACCACACTTAGGCCGGTAAGTGCAGCTGCGTCTGGCTTTCGGTGGGAACACTGGGGCTAGGAAGCTCAGCATTCCAGTCAGGTTTCCCGCTGGGAGAGGAAGGTTCTTACTGAAGATACACTCATTGTATGGCGACCAAGTGAAGGCCAAGCTCTGGACCACACTCGGGATCTGCCATGGTCTTCTTCACCATACACTCCCCTTTCAGGATCCTCTGATGTCCCAGAGATGCCTGCTGCCTTACACTATGCTGTTGGCTATGACACAGCCCTAAAGACGCCTCTTCAGACCAGGAAGACTAGACTGGAAAAACCCCAAGGCTTAAGACAACCAGCAATAAACCAACTGTGGGATTGTAAAGGATGTGGAGGAAGATCTAAGATTTTTGAAGATATGGATAAAGATATCCATAAAGTCAGCATTTGTACCTGCCAGGCTGGTTCCCAGCATTTAGCTTGTGTACTGTTTCTGAGAAAGCCTCAGAGCCCTCCAAGTAGGGCCAGGTTTGAGTGCAGGGTAGGAACCAGGCTGCAGGACAGAAAGTGGCTGCATTCACAGTGTGGTTATCTCACACACTGGCTCATTTCCTGTTTTTATATGTGTCTGCTCTGTGCTGTGAGTTCCAACACAAAGGCGACACAGCCTCAGAATGTTTTCAAAATACACTTAACATCAGTCAGAAATTGCAGGAGTTTATTGTGACCTCTCCCCATACAGAACTTCTTTTCATTCTGAACTTTATGATACGTTGCACACTGTATTTGTCTTAGAGCCTCTTTACAGCCAAGTAAATTTCAATGGGAAATACACACATTGTGCACAAATACAGGGCGCAATGAATAAGGGCACAACAGATAACCAGAAACAGAGCAGGCAACATTGAGCCCCACTCCCTCCTTTCAAAAATTCACTTTAATTATATTCATCAAAATGTTTCTGCTAAGGCAAAGGCTAGGGACCATTGCACCAATTAGCACATATAAAAGCACCCTGGTGTTTTAATTGCAGGAGGTTAACAGATATTTCTGAATCCAAAGGCAAATGGCTTTTGCTCTACAAATTGAACATTTTTCACTTTGCAAGTAAAGGTGACTTCTGTGTATTTTAGAAAACCCTTCATTCTTAATGATTTAAAAAGAGAAAGCTCTTCCCCCAAAAAAGGTATCATTCAGATTGTCTCATTTCTTAATGTATGGCAATGATAGACTGGAAAAGAAAGTATCAGAATAATAATTACTGACTCTTTTTTAAAGATAAGAAATGGAAATGATAGCAGTTCACCATTACTTGGGAAGTACTGTGGGACTCTGCTGCCAAATCCTGTCTTCGCTCAGAGTAATGAACTTTACCTCCAATTTAAAAGTGATGGTATAATTTCCAGTCGTGGGTATGAGATCATCTGGACCTCGTCACCCTCTGGTAAGACCCTTGCACTTTGTGAAGGAAAGCAGTGATGGTGAGGAAAACATAAGGGGTGGAACAGAAAAAGACAATTAAAATACCTTTTCATGTTAGCTATCTGTGTATTTGATTATTTTCTGTTAAAAAAATCAATTTTTTTTTTAAAAATAGGGGGTTTTTGTATTTTTTTATTGACTGTTTATCAAGGAGCTAAAGGAAAATTTATGTCACGTAATACACATGTATTAAATTCAAGAAAGAAGGAATACCTGTATGACATGCCCCAAAATACCTAAAACCTTTAAAATAAGAATGGTAAAAAGATCTCACTTCAAATAACTAAGTGATAAGAAAAGAGTTCTATTAAGACAATCATAAAGAATGAAATTATGTCACATCAAGGAAGCTTAAAGATCATCTTGAATGCCCTAATTTCACAGATGAAAAAATAAAATAACTAGATTAATGAGTTGCCCAAAATGCCAAGTTAGGGTGAAGGTTGACCTAGACCTTGGGTGGTCATACATCCCGCTCACAGGCTTTGTACTAACGCCAGCCGCGCAGGGCATCTGTGTCCCCACAGGCATCCAGTCTAAATCATGTTAGCTTTCATATACAAATTAACAAATTGAACAGATCAACATCAATACTTATAGTATTTGACTTCAAGCCAAATACCGTACGTATATCCGTCATTAGCCGGTAAAGTCACTTTTGTAATTCTTGCATAACACATTCTCTTTTGAGTTTTAATTTTACTTCAACCTCACCATTCTTTTCAGCTCAGGGCATGTAGAGATCTCTACCCCGTCAAAAGCACACAGACAACTTCATTCTCTCCAACAGTTATTTTTTTCAAGTCCTTTATTTTTCCCTTCTGCTTTGGATCCACAAATTTCCAGGAATAGTCCTGAAGTAAAATGTCCCTTGATCATGGTATGTAAGTCACTACAAAAGTTTTGAGACAGCCTATGTTACTGGTCCATTATTTCACTTCCAAGAAAGCCAGTCAATAGCGTCTTTCAGATTCACCAATTTGCTCAGCTTATGGTGTTGCTGGGAGGGCTTCAATTGTTCCCATCCATGTGAATTTTACATTTCTATTTTTCTGTACCTCAAAGTTTTCTTAATGACCCGTATATGTATGTGGGGAGAGGAATATATGTGTATGATGGGGTGAGGAAGGGATGTAGCCCCAAGGAGGAGGACCACGAAAGGGGGTTTCTCCCTCCACTGTTCTTGCAGCATCCCGGCACCTTAGTAAAATATCAGTAATTATTGCCCTGATGTGCCAGACTGAACGGTTTACACTTTGCTGAACCAAACTTCCTGCCACTTCTTCCTGGCAGGCTGTGGGGGAACTCTTTACGGAGACAGAGGCTCCTTCGCCAGCCCTGGCTATCCGGGCACGTACCCCAACAACACGCACTGTGAGTGGACCCTCATCGCTCCTTCTGGAAGGCTCCTCACCATCAGCTTCTACTTCGTCAGTATCGACGATCCCGGAGACTGTGTCCAGAACTATCTCATCCTCTATGATGGCCCAAATGCAGACTCTCCATTCTCTGGACCATACTGTGGAGCAGTGAGTACAACTAACATTCTTAGATTCCCCCTTGTTATTTTAAAACAATGCCAGTAACTTAGTGTAGACTTTTAAAAGTAGATACAGGCCAAGGACAAAGCACAAGCCTTTTTTAAGTGCAGTTTTTGGCTTTTCCTTTCTATTTTGGGAGCAGGAGGGCCATCTGGTGGGCACTGCATTAAATTGCTATTAATAGTTAACCAAAGTTAACTGGCATCGGAATCCCTGGGGAGTTAGTGGCCTGTCATTTCAGACTTCCAGCTCCCACCTTCACACCTGCGGAATCTCAGTTCCTCAGGTAGGATTCATGGTGTGTTATTTGCTCAAGCTCCCTGTGTGATTTCAGTGCACTGTCCATGGTTGGACACCATGTTTATTCTGCAAAAATAGGAGTACAGAAGATTTGGACAGCTGGCTCCATTTCATCTACTTCTTGCTGAAAATTGTAGGAATTCTTTGAAGAAGTGGTAACTAAGAATTTGGTTGTTTTTGTAAAGGTCAGATGTACTAGGTCTTTCTTAAGCATCAACTTAGAATCTGACGTGGGCTCAGCATGGCAGTCCTCTACCCTGAGCACTCTTGGAGTGAAATTTTGACACTTTAAAGAGCTGAGAAGCAGGGGTATGCAGCTGCCGGTGACAAGGTGATTCCAATTGTTTGTTCTTTACTCAGACTGTCTAATCAAACTGGATAGAGAATTACATAAGCTGGAAATCTAGAGAAATCTATAACTTACTATTTATAAAACTGATAAATATTATTTTCAGAAATGTCAGAAAATAGATTAATTTTTCTAAACCCCTGAATGTCCTACATATTATGCTCAACACCATTCTTTGAATATATTTGCATATAGATGCATGTTTCATATTGTTTGGTGGGGTGTTTGATCAACTCTCCAATATATCGTTAACATATTATCCTACTGGTCCAGACGCAGTGACTCATGCCTGTAATCCCAGCACTTGGGAGGTCAAGGCGGGTGGATTGCCCTGAGCTCACAGGTTTGAGACCAGCCTGAACAAGAGTGCAACCCAATCTCTAAAAAATAGCCGGGCATTGTGGCAGGCGCCTATAGTCCCAGCTACTCAGGAGGCTGAGGCAAGAGGATCGCTTAAGCCCAAGAACTTAAGGTTGTTATGAGCTGTGATGCCAGGGCACTCTACCAAGGGTGACAAAATGAGACAAAACAAAAACATATTATCCTACTAATGAAAACACTAGCATGTCCTATTTAATTGTTGGGTGCAGCTGTATTTAATCCACAAAGGCTTTTTGGTGGAAGCTAAGTCTCTTGGATTTATCATTATTAGAGACAACACTCTGATAAACCTTTTGGTAGCTAATCTTTCCTGACATAGTTAAATCACTCAGGGAGAAATGCTGACCAGGAACCAGCAGACACTGTGGTCACTGTTATGCATGGCAGGCCCCCAGAAAAGAGACCCCATAAAATATGCCACATGTCAGATTTAGTAGTTGAGTCGGTCTTTAATATTTAATTGAAAATTATAAACATTTCAAAAGGGAGAAAAGAGATACAATTTTTACAATACCATTAACTTATATTTGTATGGGACTTTGTATGTGTGTGATTTTTTAGTGACTTTCAAACATACAATCCTGTCTGATCCCCACAGTGAGGACAGTCCTACGAGGTGGAAAGAACTGGACTTTTTATCTGGACTTTGCAGATAAAAGTAAACTGAAGCAGAGAGGAGAACGGCCTCCCATAATAAGCCAAGGCCACCTCAAGCTGAAATATATAACTAGATAAACCAGGCTTTTTAAAACTGCTAGTATTCATAGTATTTCCCCAGTTTTATATTTTCTTTTATGTACATGAATATAATTTCACGTGTGATTGTTTTCTCTCTTACATTATAGGTACCAGTATTTTTTTAAACATTTCATCAAGATTAAAAAGTAAAGGGACAATGTCAAACATAGTTATAAAACACAAAGTCAGGCAGTCATGGAAGCGGCTCTTCATTTCACTTCTATAAATATAAGCCACACCACGATTTAGAGATATTTCATGTTATGATAACATAAATGTCATTGTTCCTGGGGGAAATCCTGCATCTCTCGCAGCTGCAGAGTCTGAAAATCTAAAAGAATGAAAGAGTAACAGGAAAAAACGAGAACAAAGGAGAGTTTAAAATGTCTGTTAACTCCCCATTCTAGTTTGTCCACACAGATTGAAATTTGCGCGATCAAACTGAAAGTAAAAAGGAGCTGTATACAGGAATTTAAAAAATGTATAGACTTTGATATATCTCTTGGGGACAAAATCTCTTTCTTGCAGTCACTTTGACAATTTGCTGTCTTGGAAATGAGTCTGTGTTTTGATGTCTCTTGATGGGTAGGGCTGAGGTAGGAAAGCCCAGTAAGGTAAGCTTTGTAAGAGTAGAGCTTTTTGTCCGTTTGCTCAGTTTTTAATAGTCCTAGTGCTAAAAGACATACCTGCAACATGGTGGTATCTTGGTAAATGTTTGACAAATGAATCAAAAGAAAATAAGGAATTCCAACAAGTCTGGGGGCTGAGGCAGGATGATTGCTTGAGGCCAGGAGTTCGAGGTAACACAGTGAGACCTCTGCCAAAATTTTTAAAAAATTACCCAGACTTAGTGGTGTGTGCCAGCAGTTCCAGCTACTCAGGAGGCTGAGACAGGAGGATCACTTGACACCCGGCATTTGAGGCTGCAGTGACCTATGAGTGTGCCACCACACTTCAGCCCAGGTGACAGAGCCCCCCCCATCTCAAAAATAAAAAAGGAAAAAGAAACAAAATGAAAGAAAATGAAGACTCCTCTGTGCCCTCCCACCCCCACACACAAACACAGATGTGCCACAGAAACACGTGGACATACGATGAATCCCCAGAGGAAACTATAATATAGACGTTGAGGATGAAAGTTGTATATTTTACTCACCTGATCATTTTAGCTAAAAATGTGTTTCTTTTAGACAAAGTAAATTTTCATTCAGAACGTGAATAAGAAGTTCAAGGTTTTTTGACAGCAGCTATATTGAGAGATAATTCAGATGCCATACAATCCATCTGCTGAGAGGATGCAGTTGAGAGGTTTATAGTGTCCAAGTGTCACCAGTGTTAATTTTAAGACATTGTCATTGCCGCTGAAAGAAACCCCGCTAACCCGTTTAGCAGTCACTCCACATTTCCCCCCACTCCACACCCCTGAAATATGCCTTTGTAGATTATCTGCCTTAATTCTTCTCAAAGTTACTTCTAGAAATATGAGCAGACTCACTAAGAATTCTATAAAGCTTTTTTAGGTAGCATGTTTTTTTTTTTTTTTTAACTAGGCTAGCATGTCTTGATAGATTTTCAAATATGTGAAAAAAATATCTTTTTTTTTTCAATTTTAGGACACTAGCATAGCCCCCTTCATGGCCTCCTCAAATCGGGTCTTCATAAAATTCCACGCCGCTTCTGCAGCTCACCCTTCTGCATTCCAGCTGACCTGGGACAGCTGAGTGGGGGACGCCTGTGTTTACCAAGCACCTGAGTCTGCGTCACATGGGGCAGGACCCTGCCATCTCTGCACACGCCCCTGCCTGTGCCATCAGAACGAGCTGCACTTCTTGGTTTTCACCAAAGCATTTATGGAACCAAATTTGCATATTTTCTGAACATAGACTACAGCTTCTTTGGTCTTGACTGTGTGTGTCATTCTTATATTTTGAGTTGAAATTTTAAAACATTCCTTAAAAGACTGGACATGATTGCGACATCTGTGATATACATTTTTTAAAGTTAATAATGAGAGCACAGGTATGATTTCCATTGTAAATGTCAAATTGGGGATAATAAACATGACTGAATTACACACAGTTACGCTGTGTTAATTTTTGTCTCATTAAAATTTTGACTTTCACTATGGGGTATGTATAAATTTTCAAGTTGAATTTTTACATTTTCATGAAGCATATAATTTATATATGTGCATAAAAAATATATATATATATATACATGTGAATCTTTTAGGCATGAACTCTGAAAGCAGGCTGACTGTGTTTTGATTTTAACTCTATTTCTGAGGTGCTTACTTAACTTTCTGTGCCTCAGTTTCCTCATTTGCACAATGGGATTATTTTAGCTGTATTGTAGGGTTGCTATCATTAAATGAGTGTACACACATAATGCACTCTCAACAATACCCGGCATGTATTAAAATCAGTGAATGCTGGCTTCTACGTTGGCCGTGAGTAATACGCCTCCCCTCCCTCCCATGCAGATGCACCTGTTCTCCCCACGTGCCTTCTGCAAGGGCCCGGCCCAAATCTAACCTACATTCACCTCCTGTCAGGACACTAAGTCAGTCTAAGCTTCTTCAAAGACCTTGGCTTGACTGTAGAGAAGCTTGCTGTGAACTCCAATTTCTCTGTTTCCCTCCCATGTGCCTCAGACTTGTTTTTCTGCCCACGAGGAGCCTTTCCTGTTCACTCCCAGGACCCTGTGCTCTCGATTCTGTCCTCGCCCTGTGCGTTCTCCGCTCTCCCATGCTGCTTCATTCTCTGCGTGTACCAATTCCTTGGGATCCTCCCTGCATCTGCTTCTCCTTTTGCTGGTCTGTTCGTGGTAAGTCCACCTGTCACCAGGGGTCAATTTTTACCATAACACAGACGACATCCACACATCCAGATGTGGACCTGCTTTCCTGCCTGAGCGTCAGACCTCCACTTCCAACTGCCTACCAACTAGAACACAGGTGTGCCAGGACTTACTTAACATCACTAAAGCCAAACTCTTCTCCCAACCTATTATCTTTCCCCAAGAAATTCAGCTTCTCTTTTTCACTATTTGTATGTGCGTGATTGGAAGCTTGATTCTTCTGGCCTTCATAGCTTTGATATTCTTTTTCTTCACCCCAGTATCCTGGGGCCACCAAGCCTGACCATTTCCATGTATTCCCCCCTCTCATTCCCACTATGACTGCCCAGGAACACCTCATTGATCCCCCACGGGGCCTCTGACTCTCTAACTCTACCCGCTCTTCTTCTCCTCTGCCGTTCAGACTATCAGATTTATTTTTATGAAACATAGTTTTTATTCTTTCAATTTTCCACTCAAAAGACCAGCAACTTAAAAGATTCAAACTCTTGGGCCTCATTTGCAAGGACTTCCTATGTACCTCCTGACCTGCCTTCTAACTCCCTTGCCAGACAGACCTTCCCCTGTACCGCAGAGAACTCCATAAAACTAAGCACATTCCTAGAACACTGGCTGTTTGCTTCCTGCACGGCCTTTCCTCCCACACTTCTGTCCTAAGGCTATTTTACCTTTTCCTTCAAAATTCTTACCCATTGTCTATAGTTCAGTTCAAAGCTAGTACCTGCACATGGCTTCCCACATCTCATCACTGGGAATAAATTTCTGTCCTTTCAGTGTTTTCATAGCAATTTTTATAACCAAATAAAATATGTTACCTTTTTTAAAGTCATATTTAGTTGTATGCATTTAATCTCATTTAAATAATATGTTCTTTAAAGACACCATTCTGGAGTATGTTGTTAAATGTTGAATGGAATCCCTCGACTGGTGAAGCGTCAACCCCACTGCCAACCCCCCTCTGCCAACCCCACTTCTGCCAAATGCAGACAGGTCCTAGGGAAACATGGGTTAATCATAACTGCTAACAGGTCACAAGGCATGGGTTACTCGTAACTGCAAAGACTCTGAAACAGCCCAGTGCCATTCAAAGCTAGCAGATGGTAGAAGATGGCTTGTGACTACAGAGGGATCAACCAACCTGTGCTCTCTGGGGCATCCTGGTAGCCACGGCTATAGACATACACCAAGGAGGAAGGACCCTGAGCAGGTCCCAGGTCTACTCAGTGGGCACAGAGTTCCCATCTTCTTTTCTTCTTTCTTTCTTTTTTTTTTTTTTTGCAGTTTTTGGCCTGGGCTGGGTTTGAACCCACCACCTCTAGTATATGGGGCCAGCGCCCTACTCCTTTGAGCCACAGGTGCCACCCCCAAACCCATGTTCTTAAACCAAGGTGCCAAGGTAAGTTACTTAGAGTTATTACCTGTGGTACATAAAACTCTGTATTTTTTAAGATTCCTTCTCCCCATAGTATTCCTCATATGATTTTTTTTTGAAGAAAATATCAACCTCAATCTCTCCATCACACTTCCGTTGTTCTAATTTTTTTAAATTTCCTCTTTCTTTGTCAGTTTACATAAGATTCCCAATATATATACTGCACAGAGTCTTAGACTGCATACCACATTTATGACATTAAAAGAATCTGGCATGTTTCAAGTGTTCTCAGTTATACCAGTAACTGTTGGCTAACACAATCAGAAAATTTACATTTCTACCCATCAAAATTCTTCTACTTCCAGAAGTCTTTACACCAGGGACTTTTAACCAGTGTGCTGGGGGAGGACCTTAGGTGTGCCTCAAGCATTTTTAAAGATGGTTATTTTAGAAAGAAGTTCAAAGCACAGTAAGTATATTCTTTTTTCTACTCTTTTTCTTTTTGATCAACATAATTTAAGTGTGCCGTGGAAGTTCAAGTATAGGTTCACATGTGCTGTGAGATAAGGTTGAAAAACGCTGCTTTAGACAGAAGCCAGAAGTGTTTTTAGTTAGATGATCCCTTTGGGGGGAAATTCCTGAGCAGTTTCTAATTTTGATAAAACCTCTAGAAATAAGTTAAAACTCGCACTGTTGATTCTTTTATGTTGAGAAAACAAATTCTGTCAGTTTAATGTATTTGGAGAGGCAAATTCTCAAAGAAATGCTATTCTAAGGAGGATGGTGTTTCAGATCTCCCCCAGAGTTCTGTGTATTTCTACTCAGATTAAATAAATAGTAGAGACAGAGCATTTACAACAGAGAACCATATTCCTTATCAAGTATAAAGAATAAACAGAAGCACAGAATCAAGAATTTCATATGCCAGACTATCCCTAAGGAGCATAGGGATAACATTTCAGATACATTTCAGGGTGAGTTAAAGTGACTCATATGAATATGAAAACTGTTTATATGTATTTACTTTCAAGAGTACAGAGTTTCTATAAGCACCGCCATTACCTCGTCCCAGTTTGACAACACTGAGATGTGAAGTTATAAATAGTTCAACAGTACCGGCTGCTATTTACCAAGAAGTAGGAAGCGGAACGGTGTATCCTTGTCTCCCAGGTTTCCAGAGGGAGACAGCTGTTAGTTTCTTTTTCATAAGAAATTCCAACAGCTTCCCAAAATTCTTCACTGCCTCTCACAAAGCAAATAAATGTACAGAGGAGATTTTCTGTATGTTAAATATGCAAAGTGAAGTCTTATGAGGAGCAAGACACCAAGTGAATAAAAGCAGCTGTGGTGTGTACTATTCCATCTCATTCTAATACTCAAATACCAGAGAAATTATTTCTGCAGAGTTTGGAGCCACGTCAATAAAATATTCTCACCTTAAAAATTCCTGCTTCCTTTCACTGCCTGTGATGGACAGATACGTCAACTTTATGGGTGATTCTCTACTGGGAACAACAGCAAATGCGACGCATAACAGTATCAAACGCAAAGGCTCTTGGCAACCTGGAACAATGGACCAATAGTAGCGACATGAAATTTGACAAGGATAGATGTAAGATCTTGCTCTTTTATCGAAAGATGAATTGCAAAGGCACAGACCACAGGGAAAGTTTAACAGTAACGTGAAATGGCACAGGAATTTTGTCTGAAAGGAAGATTATGAACATGACACGGTTGTCAAGAAAAGGTGATTTGACCTTAGATTGCATCGCTCGAGTAACGGTATCACTCTCATTCAGAGAGGCACGCTTCCCTAGGAAGATTGCTAGTGTGTCCAGGAGGTGAAGAAGGCATTGTCAAATTATTATGTGATTTTAAAGTTGAAAATACAGAAAAAGGTAAACTGCACCTTTATAGGAATCTTCCAGGCTAGCTATCTATAAAATAAGCAGTGATTTCTTAGTGGGCTAGGGGATGGTCTACTTGAGAAATAGCCTTATCATAGATAGCAAAAGGGCAGTGGGCTAAATAAGTTTGTGAGCAATTCATCTGGGAGAAGGAGAGAAGAGCCCTGGCTGCTCTCGTTAGTAAGACCCTTCTCCTATCCTCTGGTTCTGCTTTACACTAATTTACTTATTTCCAAATGTTTATTGAGCTTCTACTGTGTGACCTGCACTAAACACACCAAGGAGAAGGTGGAGAACAAGACAGCCACATATTCCAGCTACTGATGTCTCCCTGTTCCATGAAACACATTTCCCAGCTCCATCTTGCCTGGTTTTCTGAGCCAGTCCCAATGCAGCAGCCTTAATTTTCCTACCTGGTACATTGAGTCGACTTCCCAGATCTAGTAGCCAGGAGATAACTTTCCTTCTCCCAGATTGGGCCGCATGGAGCTTCCTGGCTAGCAAGCCAATTAGTTCACCTTGGTGCACGTATCTGGTTGTTAAAAAACTGAGTGATACCAAAATGCTGCTCTCAGGGTATATGTAGAATCTGAAAAGCCATCACATGCAATTTGTTGGTTTGAGGGTGGGCGGGAAGAGGTCGTATTTGGAAGTTAATGGAAAGTGGTGTTCTGAAGAAACTAAGGTAAAACACATCAAAGAAGAAGTGCTCACTGTTTGCAAATGATCATATATAAACGGAGAAAGTCTCAAGGTCCTGTTCCAGACCCTCCCATTTTAAGCACAGCAGAAACTATGGACCGCCTACTTAGGAGGGACCAGGCAGGAGGCAAGAGCCCAACCCAGCACAACACCGCCTCTCAGGGCTCCTCATGGTTCATCGGGTTAACACTTGGCCTAGAAGTTACACCAGGGGCCTGTCCCAGATAATAATGCCTGTTCCTACCCTTTCATAACCTAAGATCCCACGTTGGGGGGAGTGGCCCTCATCTTCTTCCAGGAATGTGCTGGGGTAGCTTAGTGAGAAGCTGCCCAGGCCCTCTCAGGACCCAGAGGGATCTCCTCTCATTTCAGGCATTCTTGTGAAGAACGCCCCAGGGGGTGGATGGGGCACTGACATTTGGGACTAGGGGATGCTCAGGATGTCAGTTCTACCTTTCATAATTTCCTATGAAATCTCAACTTCATTAAATGGGAAGAATTAATTAAAAATCTACCGTGCACTCATCAGGGTGAGCATTAACCTCATTCATTTTATAAACAAAAATGACAGCTATATCCACAGGGTGTTTTTTCTATGTCAAGCAGCATTCTTACAAATTACTCTCTGAAACAGGTAAGAATTATTACGCCCATTGTACAGATGAGAAAAACAAGGTATGAAAAATTTATAACACCTCAGTGACAGAGCTGTGATTCTAATCTCCGTAACCCCAGGGGAAAGTGCCTCACTAGGGGCCCGAAGGGCTAGGTGTGAAATAATTAAACATAAATCAATGTATTTCCATAACTCTATTAAAAGCATTAAAAACTTGACCATGTTAACTGGGCTAGGGAGTTTTTGAACACAATTGTTAGTTCAGAAAAGACTTACATACTGTGCAGTGTCAAAAATAATGTTAATGGCCAACAGGTTGTATTTATGGAGTTCACAGCCATATCAACTTCTTGGGAGAAGTTATTAAAAGAGAAATGATACATTATTTGATGAAAACTTGCCTTTTAATTTTTAATTTGGTCATTTTAATTTATATCATATAAGGAATTTATTATAAATATGGTTGAGAGATTAAAAAAAGCACTTTCAGCAAATTTATAAATTTATGATGTATATCTTAATTTATATTAATACAGCTGTCACCACCGGTCTATTGTGCCTTGTGTGGCCCGGAATCTTCCATACTATAATTCTGATCACTATACTCTGTGGACCCAGGAGGCAGGTGGCACATCCGTCCTACAGGGAAGTACAGAAGTGCAGGCTGTCTGTAAGGACAGAGCACAGGACACTCAGGTGGGGAAGAGGGGATTCAAGCTCTGACGAGTACTGACTTTTCCATGTAGCACCAACTACATGTTTTGTAGTTGTAGTTGTACAAGGATTATTACAGATTTCAAGTTGGTGATAGCATGAAGCCAAGTGCAAGGGCCTGAGTGTGGAGCTCTGGGTGACTGCACAGGCCGCCCACTCAGGCAGCTGGGCCTGTTTCCATGAGCTACACCTGTGGCATTTAGGGACACATTTCATTAAGAATTGTACCAGTGAAAGTGGGCAGAATGAGAGGAGGGTTAGAAGGCCGCTGTGACATTGTGATATAAGAAATATGTATTTGGTCTCTGTCCCCAGTTCCTGAAACAGGCTTTCTAAAACCTTAGTAAGGGCCTGGTGTGGTGGCTCATGCCTGTATTCCGAGCATTCTGGAAGGTCGAGATGGGTGGATTGACTGAGCTCACAGGTTCAAGACCAGCCTGAGCTAGAGTGAGACCCAGCCTCTAAACTTAGCCAGGCATTGTGGGGGGCACCTGTAGTCCCAGATACTCTGGAGGCTGAGGCAAGAGAATCACTTGAGACCAAGAGTTTGAGGTTGCTGGGAGCTATGATATCATGACACACTACCAAGGGTGACAAAGTGAGACTCTGCCTCAAAACAAACAAACTTTGGTAATGTTTTGAATGATGAGGGGAAGGGAACTAATTACATCTTTTGTTAAAATATTAGGTCTTTGACCCCAGTTCCTGACACAGAGCTCTTAAATCCCTTAGAATTTTCTAGCTTAAATTAGCTAGGCCTGTGGCTCAAAGGAGTAAGGCACTGGCCCCATATAATGGAGGTGGCAGCTTCAAACCCAGCCCCGGGAGAACCTTCTTTTATCCTAATGAGGTGACTCTTGCAGGGGAAGGGTTCCTGGTGAGGGGTTGGTTACTAAAAAAATCAAGCGATGATTAGAAGCTTAGAACTCTCAGCCCCATCCCACCACCCTCCTCTGGAAAGTGGAGAGGAGCTAGACATTGAGTTAATGATGGATCACGCCTACATAATGAAGCCTCATGAAGCTCGGTGAACCCTGGAAGTCAGAGAGCTCTGGGCAAGTGAACAATACACTTACTTGGAGGGTGGTGGACCCCAACTCCAGCTTACACTCGGGGCCCTTCCAAACCTGGCCCCATGAGTGGCTTCGTCTGCGATTTGAATCTAACTCAGGTAGGTAGATAGTGTCGGAATAAATCTGCAAGACACTCACCTGGTGTCTATTAGAGAATTGCTGGTGCATGGGAGACATCTAGTGTTAGAAGTGTAGGAGAGTAGGAAAAATAGTTTGGTTTTTCCTCTCTCTAATAGGAGTGCAAACAAATGTCTGGAAAACAGGAATGGAAGCATCTGATGAATGCAACAGAAAGAAAGAAATTGCAGCCCCATATAACTTCAAGAGAGAAATGCAGCAGGGTTGGGAATCTCTGTCTCAGGGGTTATGTGGATGTGGGGCTGGCAGGTACAGTGTGAGAAGGTGAGACTAGAAGTAATGCAATTGTGTTCATTGGCACATGCAATCCATCATTTCCCTCCAGGGAAGACAGCCTGGTGATGATGTGTAGGCATAAAACTAGATTTTTGCCTCTAAAGAAATTTAACAAACATCCCAGGGACCTAGAAGGAAAATGATACTTGTAAAAACAAGAGAGGAAAGAAACCACTCCAGGTATCTGGAAAAGCTCACATCTTCCCGCTTGAATGGAAAAGACAACCAAGAATCAACCACCAGAGGAAGACTTTCTCTAGTATGACTGGGAAAAAACGAGATAAATATAAATAAAATAGGACCCTGGAAGAAACATAATTTAGTGAACAGAAGAAAGGCTTAACAACTATTATCCTCAGAAAAGATTGAGGGGAGTGTGTTCAAAAAACAAAAGCAGGGTGGGGCCCTACTCCCATAGGACTGGTGGCTTTATAAGGAGGAGACACACCAGGAGTGTGCCTGCACAGAGGGAAGGCCTTGTGAAGACACAGAAAGAACTCAGATGTCTGCAAGCCAAGGAGAGAGTCCTCAGGAAGAATCACATCTGATATCACCTGGATCTCGGAAGTCACCCAGTCGTGGAATTTTGTTATGGCAGCCCCAGCAGACAAACATGGGTCCTAACATCTTCAACCTACATAGTCAAGATTCATTATCAGAAATTATCAAAGAAAAATTCTCATTTTCTCAAAAAGCACTTTTCAAAAAAAGATAATGATTCAAAAAATGGATGTATCAGTAGAATACCAGCTAATAAATATAGATAAAATCATGAAGTGAGAAAATCATCAGTGGATGCTAAAACTGTGGGAAACCGTGAGATGAGGAATAGGATATTTACATAATCCTGTAGTTGAATTCTAAAGGGAAAAATAGTAACTGTCCACTGAAGAAAAATTACAGACGCCACCTTAACCAAAGTGATCAAAGCTAACATCACCTGTATTGGGGGAAGCAGTATAATTTGTACCTTGATGTGAGGCACTGGGAAAGATACATTGCTTTAAGTGGTATTTCTCCAAAAATTATAACCTGTCTACTTTGTTCTACAAAGTACCTGCCCTGTACATGTAAGGAACTTCCACTTCAACAAATGAAAAGGCTAACGAACTGTTTCAAATTAAAGACTAATGCAAGCATGATCCTTTCACTTGGAATTTTGAAGAAGAAATTGTTTCATATCTAAGGGTGCAGATCCTTCTTTTACTTCATTGATTCAGGGCCATTATTCCAACATTATACATCTCTTTAAGGCTTTAATTGCTGTTACAATCTGCAATATAAAAATGCCTAGGAGCGTACATTGTCTATCATCTGTGATCCCAGGAGGAAAATGCCTATCAGTTTTAAATTCCATAGTATGAAACTGTCTCTAAGGACACGTTTTGGGGTGTGAGACTCACAGGACATTACTGGGTGACTGGAACTGTGTCAGCGAACAGAGAGGCAGAGGCCAGCAGTTTTGCCCGAATTCAAAATTTGGTTGCCTTTGGAAGAGAAAGTGGGGGGTTCCTGGAAGTGGTAACGTCGTGTTTCACAGGTGTAAAAACCAACTTCTGACTTTTAAAAGGGCTGGCTTTTACTTGTAGCTTCTAACCCTGAAGGTGGTTCCGGTTGCCTTAGATCAAAAGGGTCAGGTGGAAAAGCCAGCAGTAGAAACCTACAAGATTTCAAAAAACACGGTTTCCAGCCGGGCGGTGGGGATGCACAGAGTGACTGAATTCTTGTCTGGAAGAGCAACTAACACATGGAGAGGCTGCCAGGGCCGTTCAAGGGACAATTTTATGTACCCTGGACTCGGGGTAACAACATCTGGCGAGTGAAGCAGCAATTACAGAACCAGGACTCTGAGAGGTTAATTTACTTTTGGCTTTCGCAGGAACCACCCTCAGCTCCCACCTTGCTTGTCAAACCTCCCTGCTTCCGCCCACAGCACCCAGGGCTACGACCGACCATCTGAGCAGGCGCAAAACTAATGCGCATGCTCCAACTCCAGTCCTATCAGAACTTCAAAATTAAGGGCGATTCCCCAGAGCAATAGACTGAGCTCTATGTGGGGCGGAGTCTCAAAGCCAAATAACGGATACGATTGGTCAGCCCCGGGGTTCGCATTCTTTGGTGGGCGGAGCCTCACCCGGGAGCCACATCTAGTGAACTGTTCTCCTAATTTGGGAAGGGTCGGGAGCGGGCGGGGCGTGGAGCTGGGAGCGGCTCCGCGTGCGCCTGCGCCGAGCGCCCGGACAGGGCGTGTTCCTCGTTGGTGCCAGCTTTACGCCGGTGAGGTGTGCGACTCTTGCCGCCGACGCCTGTCGCTCCACGCCCACCCCGCTAGGTGCTGCTCTCCGCGGTGAGTGTACCTGACTTTTCACTCGGGTTCGCTTGCCCCGGCGCTGCCGGGCTGGTGCCGGACTCTTCCCACTCCCGACCCCGCCCTGCCCCCTCAGGCACCGGGACCCTGCGTTCTGACTGACGCCCACTGTCCAGTCCCGGGAACCCGGGGAGCAGCGGCGGCGGAGGGGTCTGTCCTTTCTCTGCCTGCACCTTGCTGCTGTCGCCCACGTGTTTACTGTTGTCATTTGGTACAGAACATGTCCAAGTCCCTGAAAAAGTTGGTGGAGGAGAGTCGCGAGAAGAACCAGCCGGAAGTGGACATGAGTGACCGGGGCATCTCCAACATGCTGGATGTCAACGGCTTGTGTAAGTTCCCGGGCGGCTCAGGTCTTTCCCCGTGGAGATAGCTGGAAGGGTTTCTAAGTTTGCCAAGTAACTGCTCGTCCTGGTGTGAGCGATTATAATTCATCCAACCCCCTGCTTGTAAACGCCACTTGTCTGGAGCTTCCCTGAGGTACTTTGCAGTCAAAATGTGTTCTGTTCAACCTGGAAAATGAACCTGGTAAATCCAGGATAAGAATCACAGAGGCAGTTGTTGCTGTGCTGATTCATAAATGCCATACGTTTGGGTGGATTCTCCATTTACTGAACAGCCACTTCATTTTTTTGGACCACTGTTGCCAATTAATTTACTTTTTTAAAGAAGCCAAGATTCTTTAAATTTCCTAAGTTTGGGATGTTGGCCATTAAGTCCATTGTTTAACAAACACGGTGTAAGTGAAATAAAGCACTTCTTCTGGCTAATGGGGCTACGTTCTGGACCTTCTTAGCGTTTCTCCAGCTTGTCCGTTACTGACAGCGATGCTCTAGTTTCCTCGGTGTGACATACAGGGCCTTTGTGATTCTGACCACACCCTTACCCTTCCACGCATTTGTGTCCCAGCCACACTGAATCTACTGCTCTTTCTGAACCAAGGCATACTCGTTTAGATCTTGGTGCCTTCCTCTTCCTCCTTCCCTCTCTTCTGTACCTGAAATCCTGTTAACTTCTCTGTTAAGAGTTAGCTTAGGCATTGCAGCCTATGCAGAGCCTTCTCTGTGTGTATCAAGCTGACATAGTCACTCCTTCCTCTGTGAAGTTGCAAATCCCTTGCTTTGTGACTCCTGTTACATAGAATTATACACACACACACACACACAGAGGCACGCACATGTGCGTGCTTGTGCATGTGTGTGTGTGTATGCATTTTATTTTATTTATTTTATTTTTTGCAGTTTTTGGCCAGGGCTGGGTTTGAATCCGCCACTTCTGGCAAATGGGGCCAGTGCCCTACTCCTTTGAGCCACAGATGCTGCCCGTTATTTCTTTCTTTCTTTTTTTTTTTAATCTAGAAATCTCTTCCCCACTGAGAGACTGGGAAAACAAAGGCTGTGTAACATCCACGTTTGCTTTCTTTATAATAGTGTCTGGAGCCCAGGAGGTTCTCAGAAATGTTTGATGAATGAAGGAGGTACAAGAATGGTGGATTAGGCCTACGAATTTTTGAGAATCCCCTGCCCCTAGTCCAGGTTGTGACACAGAAAGAAATAAAATGTCCAGGGGACCCTAAAAGATGATGGGTAGCTTGTTAGGCTTGGAGAGAGTGGAACTAGGATTACTATGAATCCATGGTTCATGCCTGGACCAGAGGTTGGGGGTTATGCTGTGGATACGTGTTGGCCAAAGGAAAAGGAGTGAACCATTGTCAGTTTGCATTTGGTAACCGTTAAGAAGATACCTGCATCAGGCTTGGGTTTTGGTGCGTGTTGGTCCCTTACAGTAGGAATGGATTCCTGATGTCAGCAAGAGAGTAGCTGTCTCCAGGACTGAATTGGCAGCTGAAGATCTGTCTTTGTCCCTCTCTGCCCTTGCCTAGCTGTGCCAGATTGTGGTCATTACTGGAGACATTGTTGCTATAGAGCAGTGGTTCTCAACCTTCCTAATGCCACGCCCCCTTAATATATTTTCTGTGGGTTGCGACCCACAGGTTGAGAACCGCCGCATAGAGGAAATAGAGAAGGGAGTGGGGACGGGATACCCAGCACAACATTACCCTTGCCATCCGCAGGGCTTTCCGCCCTCTGCACCCTTTTTTCCATGAGGTTGAAAAAGAGGCTGTTTTCAGCAGAGTAGCTTTACACCCTCCAGCTTTTGAACAGGAGCCTTTATGTAATATTTATAAGTGAGAAGAATGGCGTAGCTATTTTGGTTCAGCTCCATTATCTCTTTGAAGCCTTGGCTTTTATTGAAGAAGAAAAGATAACCACATGCTTCCTGAAAAAAAAAAAAAACAAAAAAAACGTTCCACATACACCATTGAGTGGTAAAATGCGAGATCATTCTTAAATTTTTCCAAAGTAAGTAGCAGCTGAGGAAGAGCAACAGTACCTCTTGGGAAGTTCAGTGGAGCTGAGCTTAGAGATTCCACCTTCTCTGGCTTCTGTAGTGTTGGTCCACGGAGTGGCTACTCTCTGCTAACTCCCTGACCATTGGTCTCCTCGGAGTCTGGAGGCTTCCAGAAGGCTCTGCAGAAGCCTGTTCTCCTCTCAGGCTCACTTGCTGAGCATATACTTGTACTCAGGAGTTTGACATTAACTATATGTGAGAATTCCCATGTTCTTTCACTTATAAAATGTTAACTCTAACCACGAAGTTTTATAATATTTTAATATCCACAGTAAACATAGGGAACAATGAACAATTGACTTGCATGTACAGTGAATGGTTATTTCTGTCTCTCAAGCTTTCCTGTCATCATCCTTATTTAATTCCTCAAAAGGTTTAGCAATAAGAATTGAGCTTGGAAGATAATGAGGCTTAGTACTAGTTGTAAGCATAAGAGATGCCCATCTTTCTGCTTGGGAGAGTCGTGTCTTGTAGACACAATACTTTGCTTCTTCACCAACAGTAAATTACCTTTGAGAAATGTTTTGAGGAGTTCAGGTACCAAAAAACCCTTTCTAATGGGGAAAACGTCTTAGGGTGGAGACAGATAATCAGGCTGGCTCTACAGTTTTTTACCAGCCCAGCCAGATTCTAGAAATGCTTAGATCTGACCTGGAGAGGAAGAGGAGCACAGTCATATGAGGGGAACTTGGATTTGTGCAGAGTGGTTCAAAGTTGCTCCTTAGTACTGTGTGATGTTAGAGAAACTACTTAACCTCTCTGAGCCTCAAGTTCCTTGTTATCAAGTGGAAATGTAAGCAGATTGGTTTAGTGTAAACACTGTAATCCTATTTAAATGATAATTATTAATGCAAATATTCAGTTAGAGGCTCATTCGTCTATACTCAGTTTCAGCATAGTCTGAACCCTGAATGTAGTTTGTTAATTAGACTGGGTAAGGCATTTCTGTCATAGGTTAGAATTTTTTGTGTGGCATGTTAGAACCTGGAGTGTTTGGCACGTTAGCCTGGGGTTCTACTTGAATTAGATAGCTATTTATATGAAATTAGTCCTATTTATATCTTTTCCACTTTTTTTCTACACAGCACATAATGTGCACACACATTTCCTTCTTCTAAGAGTAATGCTGCTGATTTTATTCTTTTACTTAAAGAGATTGATTTCACTGCAGAAACTCTTTCCTGAGCAGCAACTGTTGTCAGCTGGATGATGAAGCTGGTGGCGTGGAAGGGGCCAGTAATCAGCTCCTGTAGAGGCAGCGAGGCCCAGCTGCAGGCGGATGGACTTCCTTTCATTTCTTTGATTTGTATCTTTTATGACTTTTTAATCTGTTCAAGTTTATTGCCCTCTGGGTGGTCAATCCTTTATCATTTTTTTTCAAATCAGGTTAGACTAAAATATTTTTCAAATCTTTAAAAAGAAAAATAAATAATCTGCTCTCAAGGGGGCAGTCTTTCTAAAGGACCGTACAAAGTAATCAACAAACACAATCATGGGTTATCTGGAAGGGCTATTTCAAAAGTTTTGTTAAACCTGGAAGTGGTCCTCCTGTTAGGAGCATATGTTATCAGTCAGGGCTGTTTGGAGGGGAAGATCAGACACCAGGAAGAGTGCAGTTTTAGCTGTAATCTTTTTTTTTTTTTTTGAGACAAAGTCACAGCTGTCACCCTGGGTAGAGTGAAGTTACTTTACAGCTCACAGCAACCTCAAACTCTTGGGCTTAAGTGATTCTCTTGCCTCAGCCTCCCAAGTAGCTGGGACTATAGGTGCCCACCACAATGCCTAGCTTTTGTTGTTGTTGTTGTAATTGTCATTGTTTGGCATGCCCAGGCTGGATTCGAACCCACCATCTCTGTTGTATGCAGCTGGCGCCCTAGCCATGGAGCTATAGGTGCCGAGCCAGCCGGAATCTTCATTAGAACCTTTTGTGTTTTTCACTTCACTGAAGTCGTATGTAGACACTCACCTTGGTGTTTTTAAATGTGTCATCTCTTGGCTTGAGAAGGCTTTTGCCTCTTTGCCGTCCCACTCACTCCCTCGCTCTCTTGTCAGTTAATGCTTGTTGAAAGAAGGCAGGTCATCCCTGTCCCCGGGACTCCATTCTTGTGTCATCCCTTCTGGGAAGTCCCCCACCCCACAGTATGCTCAGTTTTAAGCCACCATCACATGAGCTGGCTGAAGTGTCTCTTCTGTGCCCACAGCACTCTTAGCTCTGAACTTGGCATAGAGCTTGAGGAAGTGTGTCCAAGGACGAACATTACTGTTTCTAGTGAAGAAATTCTAGCTGAGCTAGAAAGGGAGGCACAGGACAACAGCACATGTATCCTGTCTCCATGCAGGCTTCTCCCACCTTTCCAGAGGGGAAAACAATTTACAGCTATCAGGAACATAATGGATCCAACAAGTGTTAGTTTTGATTTTAGGAGAGGATAACAGCTGGAAATGTTTCATTGAGATGGGAAATAAAAACAAAGAAAAGTTGCAACCCCTGGGGTGTCACTGGACCAGTAATGACATTTTACCGTTTGGCCATCATTGGATATTTCTAGTCCAGTTGGCTGCTTTTTGGTGTGTTACTAGCTGTGTGACCTTGGACAACTTACTTAACTTCTCTGTTCCTCAGGTTCCACATCTGTAAAATGGGAATAATAAGAGAACCCATTTCATAGGGTCATAGGGAGCTGCTGTCTGCCAAGCGCCTGGTCTGTCACCTGGCACGTACGGGTCTCCATGTGCATGATTAGCACACTCGTGTGTTGCTTAGTAGCAGATGCTGCGTTCTAAGAAAGAAATCATCACCAGGTGATTTTGTTGTGTGAACATCATAGACTATATTTATACAAATCTAGATGTTAGCCCACTACACACCTAGGCTCAATGGTACAGCCTCTGTCTCCTAGGCTACGCACCTGGACAGCAGGTTACTGTACCAAGTGCTGTAGGCAGTTGTAACACAAGGGTAAGTATTTGTGTATCTAAACATAGAAATGGTATAGTCAGAAGGTACAGTATTGTCATCTCACGGGTCCACCTTCATATGTGTGATCCGTCGTTGTCAGAAACATTAAGCAGCTCAGGACTGTATTTTAAAAACTGTTCTATCTATAATCCTAGCACTCTGGGAGGCTGAGGTGGGTAGATCGCTTGAGCTGAGGGGTTCAAGACCAGCCTGAGCAAGAGCGAGACCCCTTTGCTACCAAAACATAGAAAAATTAGTTGGGCATCCTGGCAAGTACCTATAGTCCCAGCTGCTTGGGAGGCTGAGGCAAGAGGATCACTTGAGCCCAGGAGTTTGAGGTTGCTGTGAGCTATGATACTGCAGCACTCTAGCCTAGGTGACAGAGTGAGACTGTCTCAAAAAAAAAAAATAAAAATTTAAAAAACTGTTTCATCTTGTGATTGTATAATAAATGCAAGGCAATGTCTTTTTATTTCTGGGGAATCTGGTGCTGGTGCTTCTCAGTGGTCTTTGCCCCCTTGTCTCATGGTCTCTTGCCACCAGACCACCTGCTATCTCCTCGCCTGATTCAGAATTCCCAGTAGTTGGGTGGCTGGACCCAGGGTGCAGGGACAGTGGTGACCACAGACCGGTGAGTTGAGCACTGTGGACAGCCCTGGAGGTGGCTGGGAGACAGCAGGGCATTTCATGGGATTTTAATTGTGCCTAATTCTTTGTTGACAGTGATACATGTACATTACTATTGGTGGTTTTTCAACTAAGAATCAAAAGGCCCTAGTTCCTGTAATAACCATGTATCAGAGGTATATTTTTCTTGATATTATCTAAACAGAGTCATTTGGGGATGTTTCTCTGTATTGAATTTTTAAATTATTCAGTGGTAAGTTAATATTTGCTATGTTAAGACAACGCTGAGGTGTTTATTAGACCTGAAGCAGTTGTGTTTTCACCATAAGAAACCATAACACCCAGTGCTTTGCCATTATAATTAGCTAAAATTGGCATGGAAAATACTTGAAAACTATATCCTGTATCCTCTGTTCCTAAATTTACATGAAAGTGGTTGAAAGAAAACCCAATCTAGACATATGAGATACAGAGAATAAAACAGAGATTATTTCCTTATGTCTTATGAAGGCCTCTTCTTTGAATAGCAAGTTTGTACAAGTTGGTTTTGTTTTTTTTTTTAACTTTGTAGAGTAAAAAGACAGTGTGTAAATGAGGCGGAGGACCAGTCTGTAGATCAGTCATTTGACCAGCAGGGGTCAGTGTTGAGCCTCTGCATCTTGCTCCAGGGCTTCTCAAGAGGCCAAACCCAGCATCTGGCCTCCCCAGTGATCCATTTCTGCCTCTGCAGTTCCTCATTCACTCACCGGGACTCCTTCTCCTGATAAAGAGGTGGGCTCACCGTGAAGGAAGGCCCACCTGTGTGTGGTCAGTCTGATCTGAAGCATCTTTGAGGCTGGCCTGTTTTGTAGCCACCTGGCACCAGCTTCTGTGCGGAGAGGTGCTGCTCAGCCTGGGTGCCTCCAGATGAAACATGGGGGCGGAATGGGATGTTCAGTTGCACAGATTTCATCAGTGTGATGCCCAATAATGTAAAATGATATTTTGGATTTAAGGTGTCAGGAAAGGCAAAGGATAGGGTGACATAATCTACTCTATTGATTTCCTGCGGCTGCCAAAATAAAATGCCACAGACCAGGTGGCTGAAACAACAGTTGTTTATTTCTCCCAGTCTCAGAGGCTAGAAGTTTGGATCAGAGGTCCAGCAGGGGTGGCTTCCTGCAAGGCCTCTCTCCTGGGCTTGCAGACGGCCGCCTTCTTGCTGCATCCTCAGCTGGTCTTTCCTCTACTTCCCTGGGGTCTTTCTGTTGCCTGATTCCCCCTTATCCTAATCTGACAATAGGCAGATTCAGTTAGGATTCACCCCGAGGACCTTATTTTAACTTAATCATCTCTTTAAAGGCTCTGTCCAGAGGTAATGGGAATTAGAGCTTCTTTGACATGTGCATCCTGGGTGGGGGAACGTAGTTCAGCCTAAAACAGCTACATTAAAGGTTCTTGATGGTACAGACTCCAGTTAAGAAAGCAGAAAGCTCTCTAGGTTATGGAAATAAGTCCTTTGTGTGTGTCTAAACCTTAGCTCTGTAACACTGCTCTGTTGTTTCCTAGCCCTTAAAGACCAAAAGGGCCAGTCCTCATTGCTAAGGAAGGATAACTTACAGGGCCGGCTTTACCTTGGAAGGTTGTCCAATCTGCAGCCTGCGGGCTGTGTGCGGATTATTTGAGGCCTGTTCGGCTTGTGTGTGGAGTTGGATTTTGTGGAAATCATGCACAGACTTTTTGTTGTTGTCTTCCAGTGAGCAGTAGGAAAAAAAAAGGTTGAACACTCCCGTAAGGCATTCAGTTCAGAATCCTTTAAAACATTATGCTTGGCCAATAAAACATGTCATTGGGTTAGCCCTGCCTGCTTGGAAACTTGGATTTGCAGGATTGTTGCAGAGCTTGCACTGTTGAAGCAAACACAAGAAGCAACTTCATCTCCATCTCCTCAATTTTAAACTGGACTCTCTCTCCCTTTCTTTATGGTTTCCTGAATGACTGTTAATGTTAACTGAATTTAATGGTCAGATGTGAGATCTTTTAATACTGCTTAGACATTTTCCTCTATTTTCAAACTTAGAACATTAGCTTAAAACACTCCAGGAAGTCTGATGCCAGAAGAGGTTGTGTTGGGGAAATATTGGTTCATGTATCAAAGAAAATAAACCTGAGTTAATTAAATGGAAATTGCAGTTGTAATTTACCAGCACCTCATAAAGGTCTTTTTTAAATTTCATATATTCTTTGCGTATCTGTTACTCCTGTGAATTCTGTATAGCTTATAATTTTAAGAACAAACTGGGCCAAATAAAAGGCATATAGACAGCTACTTCGAACGGCTCTTTGGCCTCTTGGTTTTATAGTTTGCAACTTCAGTATATGAATGGTGTTTTGCAAATGTTCTGATGTATATTAGGTTTTTTTACTTATTAATCTATTGCAAGTTTGTATTTTGCAGGTGGTGTACAGTTTGTTGGGAGGATAAAAATTACAGACAATATAATCAAAATACCATGCCCTGTGCACACAGGGCGTATTAAATAAAACATGGCCCGTGTTAACCACGTACCAGGCATGCTGCCAGTCTGCTAAGCTCCTTGTGTGGATGACTCCTCTTTAAACCTCACAATTTAATTATCGTTATCCAGTTACTGTCGGAAGAACCAGAAACACTTAGAGACCTGGAACAAGTTTTTTGGTCATACAGCTAGTAAGTGGTAGAAGCAGGATTTGAGCCCAGGTAGTCAGAGCTCAGAAGCCCTGTTCTTAGCTTGTGCTGTTTTGCCTTATTCATTTCTGACAGGCCCAGGCCCAGGCCCAGGCATGTACCCGAGTGGGGAGATGAAGAGAAGTGGCTAATTCGGCAAGCGTGCCCAGTGCCCACTGGCAATCTCATCATGTTCTAGAACCCGTCCTCCCAGCCCTCCCTGGACTAATAACTCCATATCAATTTAAGGATGCATTCCGGGATACAGTCCACCCTCACTGGCACCAGTTGAGCTGGGGAAACAGGAATGCTCCTCCAAAAAACACATACTATAAAAAAAATCCACTTCAAAAGCCTTGATTGAAGTGTTTATGTACATATGTGCATCTATGACTGTGCAAGCTGACACATTTTCACACCAAGAAACAGGACATTGTCAGCAACCTGGAGGCCCCAGCATCTCCAGGTCATACACCTCAGCCATCTCTGAGTTCATCCTGTGATTATTGACATACTGGATTATCCTTTCTTTGGTCTTCCAAATCTTTTCTGCTTTCTGTGGTTTTAGTTGAGCTTTCTGTATGATTTCATCTGTCTCCTGTCTGCAAATTTACCTTTAAAAATTTCTTGGTGAGTGCCCTGAGCTTGCAATAGACCTTTATAACTGTCTCAGTTAATTTTCCAACAACACTATGCCATTTCAGAGGGAGTTCCCTTCAATAGAATACTTGTAGTTCCTCCATCCTGTCCCTTACAACATGTCATTCACTTATCTAAGCTATAACCAATACAAGGTTGCTAGTATTATTGTGAACAATCTTTTACCTGTTAGATCAGTTAAGATTAAGAATATAAACCACTTTTGATGACCTTTATTCATTTCTTCTCTTTAGGTAGATCCCACTTTCTTAAGTATCAGTTTCCTTCTGTTTGATAAACTAACTTGTTTTAACATTTCTTATAAGGCAGGTCTACCATTAAGTTGTTTCCTCAATTTTTATCTGTCTAAAAAAAACCTCTTTAGTTCTCCTTCCTATTTGATGGACAGTTTCATTGATGACAGGATCTTTTCCCTTTAACACTTTAAATATCGAACCCCCCTCTGTTCTTGCTTGCCTGATTTCCTAGAGAAGTCTGACGTAATTCCTGTCCTGGTTCCTTTATGATTAAGGTGGTTTTTTTCCTCTGACTTCATTTCATTATTTTGTCTCTGATCTTTTTTTTTTTTTAACCATTTGAACATGACGTGTATAGGCATATACTTTTTGTAATTATCCTTTTTTGTGTTCCCTGAGCTTCCTAGATATGTGGTTGGATGTCTGTCATTAATTGTGGAAAGTTCTCAGCCATTATTGCTTCAGATATTTCTTCTGTTCCTTTTCTGTTTCATCTCCTATTCCTGTTTGGTGCACGTCACACTTGTGTACTTACCCTGTGGGGCTGAGATAGTCTAAGATGTTTTCCCCACATTCTTTTCTTCTGTTTGCTTGTTAGATTAGGAAGTGGCTAGATCTTCAAGCTCACTGATTCTCTCCTTGTCTGTATCCATTCTCTATTTCCTTCTTAGGGTTTTTGACCTCTAGCCTTTCCTTTTTCTTAAGAGTTTTTGTCTCTCTTAGAGACGTTTGTTCTTGGACGTCATTCATTTCTTCCATTAGAACTCTGAGCCCCTCAGTCAGTTGTTTTAAAGTCCCGGTCAGTCAATTCAGATGTATCTGCCATATCTGAGTTTGGTTCTGTGGCTTGATTTCTCTCTTTAGATTGTATTTTTTTTTTTTCCAAATTAGAGTACGTTTTAAAGTTGTTATAAACCAGCTGTGAATTATTGGGTAAAAGGAACTGAGGTTAAATAGGCTTTTGTGTGAGTTTTTATGTTTGCTGTAGCTGGAGGTGTCCGGGGCTGAGTTTTCTGCCGTCCCTGTTTCCGTCCTGCCCTCTGTGTTTAGGCTTTTTCCTCTTGACTTCTCCTTAAATCCATCCCAAGCCTGGTGTTCTGCTGTAGTCCATGTTATTAAGTAGGAACCCTTCTGACGAGGTGTGGGAAAAGGGGACATGGCCTGTAATCCTGTGATTAGATCTCAGCCCTTTAGTGAGCCAGTGCCCCTTGGCCATGACCTTCACAGCTGTCTCTCAGCTTTCTCTTCTGCCTCCAGTGAGAGGGGAAGGCAAGAGGGGAATGGCTTGGGCATTTCCCTAGTTGTCTGGGCTCTGGCAAAGCAGTTTGCTCTTTGTAAAGATTACTTTGTACTCGTTTTAAAATACTGTTCTTTCTCCTTCCATGAAGCACAATCTTTAATCTGATTTTTCACCCCAAGAACCTGATGGGGCTCCTGGAGGCAAAAGTCAGCAAAGTGTGAGGGGATCCCTGGGTCTGGGATTTTTCTCTCAAGCTAGTCTGCCACACAGTCTCAGCAATTAACCACATATCCTCACGGCCTTCTGACCAGTTCCTGGCACCAGTGGCGATTTCTGCTCCTTGCATCCCTTGATTCTCTCTGTCTCTGCCTGTCTAGTTTGCAGTGTGACCTCAAATCTCTGATCAATCTATAAAGAATTGTTTATTTCTTGCAGGATCAGCTTTTTTCTTGTCCTGAGGATGGTAGTGAGCCCTCTACTTGCAGTCTAGAAACTGGATACATCTCTGATCGGTTTTTAATTCCTAAAATACGCCTCCCTATTTTTTACTATTTGAACTATATCTAAATTTTCAGCATATACAGCCATTTCTTCTTACATTGTCCCCCTTTTAGCCCTTGTCTAGACTAGTCTACAGTTACATCTGTCTTTCATGCCCGTCACCAGTCCTCAGGTTAACTAGTATCTCTCATGTTTTCTTGATTGTCTGAAGCTTTATTTTGGAATATCCCCCAGAAGGGCATCAACGGAATAATATTCCCAGGGCTCTTTCCTGTGGCTGATACATAAAAGTTTGGTTTTTTTGTTTTTAACGTGAAAGTTAATTTTTGCTAGATATTAGGACTCAGAGTTTCTTTCCTGGAGTATTGTAAATGTGCTATTCTATTTCTTCTGGCATAAAGCATTGCCATCCCAAAGTCTGATAATACAATAATTTTATTTGCTGTAACTTTATAGGAGTATGTCTTGATAGAAGGTATAGGTCATTCTGCATTATTTCCCAGGCATGTAGCGTGCTCTTTAAATTTGTAGTTCAAAAGTTTTAGTTTTCTTTTTTTATTTCAGGAAAGTGTTTTTATTATGACTTTTAGTACGTGATCACTGCGGTTGCTTATTTTATCCTTTGACAGTGTTTATATTTTGATCATTTCACCTGTTGTTCATCTTTGTCACCTTTTCTGAGATCCTTTCTATATCTTAGTTTTGTTTTGTTTTTAAAGAAGCTGTACCTTAATTTCTGTTTCTCACAGGACATATTGTGTTTATTTGCTTGTGTGTGTCTTTGAGTTTAGTTTTTGTTTCTGAAATAATTTTTTATGTCTTTTTTTGTTGGGTTTTGTCCTTTTATTTCTGAGTTTTTCAAATTCTGATTTGTAGGGTTTTTTTATGTTGTGTTTTTTTCTTAATCCTTTTCTCTTTTTAAATAGTCAATAACAGTTTTGATCTATTTTCTGGGCATCTCCTTGATAAACTTTTGTTATCAGTGACTTTATTATGTTTATCTTGCTCATCTTTATAATATTTTCTTAAACTATCAGAGGGAGGTTTGGTCCTGGATAGCTTTTCCAGCTTCTACAGAGCTCTATTTTCTGGTGTTTTTAGGTAATTTTCAAAATATAGTGGCTTGCTTTCGGGTGACCTGGCTTAGCCCTTCTCCCCACTTTTATGTAGACCTTCTCTATCCTTGGTCTCTTTTATTAGGGGAAATGTTTTGATTCCCAGCCCTGTCCTGGAAAGGAACCCTGGTGGTCAGTTTCCAGGTCACAGGGTCTGGACTTGTCCTGATGCATCAGAGCTCCCTGCTGGCCACGGACAAGCTCTTCCTAATTTCAGCTGCTCTTTTCAAATTCTTCCACTGGGCTTCTAGTGAGTTTGGTTGGCTGTTTTGAGGGGTTCTCTGTTCTCTCTGCTTTCACCACGAAGATGGGGTACCGTGTCAGTCTTGTGGCTATTTGCAGCTTGTCCCCACTCACTTGGATTTTGGGGGTTTTGTGGGGACACTTTCTCACCTAGTTCTGTTGTAAATTGCATCCTTGGATTTTTTTTTTTTTTATTGCTATCCAGATACTCTGTCTATTTTTATGTAGGGATTCTCACTTCCTAAAACAGGCTGCCGTGTTGTCACGGTGCTCCCGGCACTCATGCTCACTCTGCAGTCTGGCAGATGTAGGAGCTGGTCACTGGGCTTCCGTTCCTACTACAGACACCTGTGTCTTCCAGCCTGGGTGCTGGGCGCCTGAGCTACAATACTCCATCGCTTGCTCCCCCCACGTCCTGCTCTGAGGCACAGTGTGGCTGTTCTGAGGTTTTCTAAAGGTTTTCACTGTCAGCAATGACCTGGAGATTGTTTAGAGTCGATGGACAAGTTACAGGTATGAGAAGCCACCAAAATGTGGGTTAAAGGAGGAAAACAGTGTTTTCCTTTCTCTTCATCCTCCAAGGTGACTGTCATTCCTCACCATCAAGTGGCATCTCTGTCCCCGGTCAGCATCGGCTGGCATCTCTGCCCCCGGTCAGCGTCGGCTGGCATCTCTGTCCCCAGTTGACATCCGCTGGCATCTCTATCCCAGGTCAGGGACCTTGATTCCTCTCCTTCCTTCCTTTGTGCCACCTAGGGTATTATCCTATCTGCTTGCTTGGTGCTGGTGGCCAGCCCTCGGAGGGCTTAGTGTATTAAGGTAGTGGAGAGTGAAGGTCCTCAGTTTGGAGTGTCCCATGTTACTTGATTTGAGTTTCCTTGGTGAGAGCCCAGCGTGCAGTCTTGAGTTCCTGCTCATTACCAGGCTCAGTTCAGTGCCTCGGTATTTTGATGGTCTCAAGCTCCTCCTTCTCTGGAAGATTCCTCAGGAAACCTCAAGAGAGTAAATATCTCCAGAGTTCTTGCATATCTTTTCTTTTTTTCTTAAATGATAGCTGTGTACATCAATGCAGTCATGGGGTACAGTGTGGTGTTTTCATATACAATTTGAAATATTTTCATCAAACTGGTTAACATAGCCTTTATGTCATTTTCTTAGTTATTGTGTTAAGACGTTTATATTCTACTTTTAGAAAGATTCACTTGTACCCTTGTAAGATAA